>BLSH010552252.1:760992-822724 GCA_018402905.1 Glandirana rugosa | reverse complement strand
GGTGGTGGTCCTCTTTAAATAATTAACTGCAGTGCAGAATGTTGGGACACTCTCTGCATTTCCACACCCAACACTATAATGAAGCTTTTCCTACTGTAAAGGTGAGTTTAACAGCACCGCTACCAAAGCAGGGCAGAGCTATTCCACTGACCAATAATGTGTATGTGTTTGGGGGGGGGGGGTAAACAAAACTGCCATTATCCACTAATACAGGAGAGAGCTATTTAACACTGCCACTGACCATTAATGTGTATGTGTTTGGGGGTAAACAGAATGGTCCCTAATCACCACTGCATGGGGGTGGAGTCATTTAACACTGCCACTGACCATTAATGTGTGTGTGTGGGGGGGGGGGGTTAGGGTGGTTAACAGTTTTGCTACTGAATACCAATGTGGGAGCTGTTATTGTGGCAACTGGCATGCTGGTGGTTATTATTGCAATAACTCAAACCAATGCTAGGGGTTATTACTTCAGGCTCCATTCACACCTAAGTGTACTACAGCAACACCTGCTGCACCACATTTTTTTTTTTTAGCTTCTTTGTGTGTTTTTGTGGCACATTTTGGAGCTGCACCATTCGTTTGAATGGGCCTCCCTCTGCTTTAAAAACACGCCAAAGAAGCTCATGTACCAAATGTTGGCACAGAGTCAATCGCGTTTGGTGGTTCGATTTTTGTAGCGATTTTAGCGCGTTTTGTCGCACGACAATCATGCATTTGGGGTGCCATTAAGAAAGAATGGCAATGCAAATGCGTCCAGTGTTTTGCCACGATTCAGTACGCTCAGGTGTGAATGGAGCCTTAGTCACTAACATTAAATGCTGGGGTTATTATTAGTGATGTAAACATTAACCACTTGCTTACTGGGCACTTATACCCACTTCCTGCCCAGGCCATTTATCAGCACTCTCACATTTTGAATGACAATTGCGCAGTCATGCAACATTGTACCCAAACTAAACTTTTATCTTTTTTTTTTTCACACAAATAGAGCTTTCTTTTGGTGGTATTTATTCACCACTGGGATTTTTATTTTTTGCTAAGCAGACAAAAAAAGACCTAAAATTTTTAAAAAACCAAAACATTTTTCATATTTTGTTATAACATTTTGCAAACAGGTAATTATTCTCCTTCACTGATGTGCGCTGATGAGGTTGCACTGATAGGCTGCACTGATGGGCACTGATGAGGCGGCACTAATGGGCACTGATGAGGCGGCACTGGCGGGCACTGATAGGCAGCATGGAGAAGTGGCACTGATAGGTGGCACTGATGAGGCGGCCCTGGTGGGTACTGATAGGCAGCATGGAGAGGTGGCACTGATGGGCACGGATAGGCACTGGTAAGCAGAACTGATGTTTACTCATATGTGACACTGCTGGACACTGATATCTGGCACTGATGGGACTGATCTGCAGCACAATCGGGATCCATGTCCCTCTAACAGCAGCCGCCACTTCTTTTTCCTTCATGTTGACAGCGTGAAGGTAAGAAAAAACAATAACCGGCATTGGCTGTCAGAGTATCACATGGTAAAGGGCCTGCTGTGATTGGCCCTTTATCCGATCTATGATCAGCTGAGTCTCACGGACTTGGCTATCACAGAGCATGCTGCGGGGTAGAGAGAGAACGGGAGGACATCTATGGACCCCTCCTGGAAATGTAAAATTTTGTAGCCATCTTTCGGCTATAGCATGGGCAGGAAGTACTTGAGTAGAGTAGCAGGAAAATACACATGACAAGAAAAAAATAATCTAGCAATGCCTCTGAGATTACTTTAGAATACACGGTATATTTCTCATGTTTTGTACTTCTATGTTTATTATTTAAAAAATGCCATAGAATGAATTATATATCATTACAAAATCATACCTGATTCAGTATTCTCTAAAAGTCAAGGGAGGTGCTGAGAGGGGAGGGAGGGTGGCAATCTCGACCTATTCCATGATACATAATGCCCTGTATTTTATATTATATTCTGACAAGAATATATGTATATATATATATATATATATATGTATATATATATATATATATATATATATATATATATATATATACTGTTCCTACATTGACAGGAACTCTAATGAGAGCAGCCGTCTTTATAAAAAAAAATGATTTACTTGCTTCCAGTCTTTACAAGGAAGCACTTCAAATTAGAAAACTTGAAGGTCGAGCAATGCTTGCTTCTAAGAGGGAGTGGGAAGAAGCTAGCTTCAGTAAACAATGGCTGTTTCCATAGTAACATAGGATGATAGATTAGTGAGTCCTACATTACAAATTGTCACATTTGCAATGCAGGATTCTGGAACATTTAAAGATAATTTTTCTCTAGGTAACATCCAGGGGCTTTTTTTAATACAGTTAAACTGTAAAATTATTTTGGGCTCTTACATGTTTTGATGATATTTGAACTGTTTTAGTGAGCCCCACTAGAAATACTATTTAAAACAGAAAATAGTGCAAAGCTGGTTATAGACTAAAGATCAGTGCCTGTCCTTGCTCTGTTCTTGGTTGGCTTCGGTTGTGCTAAAACTAACAATAAAAATCAGTTTCCATACAATGGGTTTGGTCTTTTTCATACTAGTCATGCCGGTTCAGTTGGGGAAGTGGGATGTTATAGTGAACATGCTGTTCCCTAAATTTTATGCTGATTTATGGAAACCTGGTTTTACTAGACTCTCTTGCTTTAGATCTCTTTCTTTTTCAATCCCTTGTTATGTCTCCCCACATTCTTCCCCTTCTTCCTTTTGTACACCTCATGATCTGTTTTTTTTGCCAAAAGGCAAAGGAAACTCATTTAACCTAAAACCAAAAAAACTGAAATGTGTACAATATGTATTTGTAAGTTGTTATGTGTTAAAGAATATATGTAATTCTTGTCTATTTCTGAGCAGTAGTGGGAGGAGATGAGGGTGATATTATTGTCTGGGGAGAGGTGTAATTATTCCTTTACTGTTCTCTGTAGGTAGAACATTCATTCTTTCCAGTAGAGCCTAGTACACACTATTAAAAAATTGGAAGAAAATATCTGTATCCAGAATGATCCTTCAATTTTTTTGTTCATTAGTTATCATAAGGTCTGATTTTGTTTAATTAGTACAGTATTTATCCTATGAAAATGTAATAAGTAAGTCTGCACATGATTGGAAACAAAGTACGACCATAGAATAGACATAGATCATAGCTACATACATGGGGATTTGACCTTTGTTGATCATTTTCATACCATTTTAGGCATTCTTGTTTTCAACACGGGATGAGGACATGGAAAAATGCGAATGAGCATTCGTCTGATTTTCTAATAGTGTGTATTAGGCGTAACCTTCCCAATCATCCCTCGCTCCCGTTATTTTATCAGCCACTTATTACTTGTTTATTATATGCTGCTGTCCATCAAATGAAGAGGGAGAATTTGATTCTTTCCTTGAGGGTAGGGACTGATGTGAATGTACAATATATGTATGTAAAGCCCTGCATAAACTGACGGTGCTATATAAGTACCTGAAATAAATAAACACAGAACGAGGCTTGGAGGTGCCATTGTGGCGTGCAGTGATAGTCTCTGCCTCTTATGCAAATGTGGGAGCATAATGACCTACTAAGAGGGATGTGTGGGAAGCCTGTGACCCGAGTATTTCTGCCAGCAGAGCTGAAGCTAAGAGGAATCCAATATCTTTCACTGTCTCGCACAGCAGTTGGAAAACCTTCTGGAAAAGCCACAAAACACATAGATTTACAAACATGCATACATGTGCTTTTTTAAACTTGCAATTTTCTAGTAATTGCATTAAAAATACTTTAGCTCTGTTGAGTAAAACATTCCCAGTAGGTTTATTTTCTTTTGTTTAATTCCAGCAGAATATTGTAGTGCTTTCCAATACATATCCATTATTTCAGTCCCTTGAATTCCATTTGCTGTAACCAATTTCGATGTAGAAAACTAGCAGAGCAAGATTTCCTCCAGCAATGATGGCGAATACTAAGACTCCTTTTATGGCATGATCACCATTGACAGTGTACAAGCTGCAGATGCCAATCACAAATCATTTTTCTCTTGTCTGCCAGCTGTAAACTCTTTTTGCTTTGGGTGACTCCACTTTTGAGGTCAAGGTTGCTTTTTGCACCATATTGTTAAAAAAGCAGTTTGTGTTGTTGTGGTTTTATTTTTTGGTTTCACTTCTTTCTTTATTTTATAATGACAATCTCACACCAGAAAGTGACAAATTGAAATGAAAATAAGTGTTAAATCCATCAGGACCTCTAAACAAATGTTAGACGTGGTGAAGAGGTTGTTTTATAATGAAGAGCTTTTACTTTGTTTCAGGTTTAGCATGTTGTTAAGTAGCGCCCTTAATGATGATTGTTTTGTGGGTTGCTAAGTGGCACTTCTACTGAAAATAAATGCTCTAGTTCATACTTATGTTAGTGAGCTATGTACAAGGGAAGGTCACTGAACTATGATCAATTGATCTGGCGAAAAAAAGATTTGAGACCCATAATGTGGTTTTATTCTGTTATTTAACAAATCACATTTTAGATTTGTGGCTGAGGGCATGGAGATAAATAGGATGAGATCTGCAGGGCTTTAGCCCTAATGTAATTTTATTACAGTGCACACATGCTTAAATATCCGATGGCAAGGCTGAGCAAACTATAAACCACTAACTACTGCCTTAATATGAAAGTTCTTCCTGGCATATTGAAGAGCTGTCTTTTTGCAGAAGTGTGCAGGATAGATGATTGCCAGCATAGTTGGGAATTCAGGTTAGCACTATGTAAATGAACAGTAACGACTTAACACTTGTTTCCCCTTAATCGCCATAAATATCTTTCTTTTATGGGTACTGGACCCATACAGTCGCAGCTAAGGAAATATTCATTGCAAGAGAACCTGGCATACATTTTTAAATATTATAGTTTCTTAGCTGAATATCATTTACATATAAGTGAACTGAACACGTTGAAATTATATTTTGTCCAAGTCAGGTATATAAGTTATTGCAAATATAACAATTTGTGGCCCTTTGTTATAAAAGGGAGATACTCACAGTCAATCAAATTTTTGTCATTTTTAGTATACATTAAAACTGAAAAGAAGTATCTTGAGTGGCTACTGCAGGAAACTTTGCCAAATGTTCTGCCTCAAATCAGGTCTGATTTTTGCCCTTTACATTTAAAAAAAAAATAAAATGTCAACCTTTCTTCGTGTAGTGGACACTGTATGGTGCTTAATGTCTTTTTTTTTTAATAAACCAAATTGCTCTTTATTTAAAAAGATGAATGATGCATAGGCAGCAGGCATACAGTGTTTGCACTTAGCAAGGAAAAGGAGGAGGAGACACAGTGCCTAATAAACAGAAGGAACATATATTTAACAATAGGGCGGCACAGTGGTGAAGTGGGTAGCACTTTCGACTAGCAGTAAAAAGGGTCCCTGGTTCGAATCCCAATCATGACACTACCTGCCTGGAGTTTGCATGTTCTCCCTGTGCCTGCATGGGTTTCCTCCCACACTCCAAAGACATGCTGGTAGGTTAATTGGCTCCTGTCTAAATTGACCCTAGTAGGTGTATGTATGAATGTGAGTTAGGGACCCTAGATTGTAAGCTCCTTGAGTGTAGGAACTGATGTGAATGTACAATGTACAATGTATATGTAAAGCGCTGCATAAATTGGTGGTGCTATATAAGTACCTGAAATAAATAAATAAACAAACACCATCCCAAAGGGAAGTAAGAGTAAGGCCATCCCCTTAGGGACAGGGCTAGGAACAATCTAACCATGGCTGCCAATGCCTTTATTTTCACTATTTATTTTGCTGCCTTTTTTTTTTTTTTTGGCAGATAGTGGAGTGACACGTATTGTTATTGCCACAGAAAAAGATGAGTATATTTTTTGATTAACAGCATAGAAAGTTGAACTTGTTAGGTCTGTGTGTGTCGTTTGCAGACAGGTCTGTTTGCCCCTGTTTCTGGTCATTTTGGTCGCAAACGGGTTTTAGAAATGTCCGTTCCTGTGGCCATAAATGGGGCTTTTTTGGAACACTGGTTTTGTACTATCCACAGCAGTCATTAATATGTTTGCAATGTTTTTTTCTGTAGTAAATTAGAAAATAGAGCAATTATTTGGTGGACAATATTAGATTGATTTACTAATGGAAATTATCAGACTTAGCAAAGGGAATGCTTACGTATGAAAGTGAATTTTCATGAATAAGGTGAAGCTGTAATCACTTTGAATACTCAATTATGTGCTAGGAAAAAATCAGCTTTTCTTGAGGCACAGCCAAATTTCTCTTTTAATTAGCTAAATATATTCCAGGTGCATCAAAATAAAAGCTGAGAAAATGTGTGCAAAAATGTTCTTTGGAAAACTACAGCAGCGTAAGTAGAAAAACATGTTCCCTGGCATCATTTGTTAGAGAAGCAGTTTGCTGTCTCTGTGGAAGCAGTGGTGTCTCTGCAGATGTCTGACATGCCCATTGCTGAGTCAGAGCTAGTCCAATCATCAGGTAGCATGCTAATTCATTGAAGAGTTGTAGCTATGCCTCTGTGGAGGAGAGGGGAGGGGGGTGCCCGGGTGGGTGCCCATCCCATGTTGGACATCTTCAGGGAGCGCACTGCTTCCATACAGAGAGCAAGGGTCTTTCTCATTCTCCGCAACATGCTGGTAAGGGACAGGCTTTTTATTTAGGCTAAAAAAGAATAACTGTTAGACGTTGAATGCCTTATCTTTTGAGGCTCCTCTACTTAATTTAAAGCGAATATACATTTTGAAAAATTAACATTCAATTTGGTAGGTGAATAATGTTCTTTTAGTAAATCAACTCCATCCTGCATTACCTTTGCATGAACATTGTCTCGGATGTCACTGTCCATCCTAATTACTGGTAACTGTTTTTTACTGACTTATTTTATCTTTTCAGTATCAAAGAAAAGTGCAGGGAACCTTGTTCAGGGATGAACAGCCAAGCACATCCTAAGGCTTTGTTTATTACCTAGCTATGAGTTTCAGGAGTTCACTACAGTAGACTGTAGCCCTCCCCTGCTCACAGTTCCAGCTGAGCTCATTTTCCAGTCTGAGCTTCAAATAGGCAGACATAAAATCTTCAACCTTGTCTTTTGCAGCTAAGTGACATTCCTCCCATTCTTTTTAAGGTCTGGGTATATACAAAATTTACTGGAAAATCATTGTTTCAAGAAACCTGAGTAAATGCAAGTTTTATAGAGAAGTTCAATATTTGTGCTTTTTATACGAGCTGTGAAAAAAAGCTGTCACTTTTATTTGACTTCTCTGGTTACAAAGTATTTGATTTTTTTATGTTGATTACGGTATTTGTCTCAGGAAGCCAGATAAATAACAGAGACAAAACCTTAGAAAATAGTACATGTATTGCATGCTTATTGAGTTTTTTGGCTAGAATTCTGATGGAAATTTAAAGCAGACCTATGCCTTTGCCCTAACATTAGTTACAATATTCTTTCTCCGGAGTAATAGTAATATATGTTACAGAGAGATCAGAAAAAAGAAAAAAAAACAGTGCTAGTCATGAAACCAAAGCCCCAATACCTGTTTGAGCAGAAGGGGGATCTGGCCTGGTCTACCAATCCAGTTGTGTACTAGAAGATTGGGGCACTGCAATCTTTAAAATCATTGGTAACATAATAATGGAATTGAAACGTCCTGGGACTTTGTGTGTGTGTGCAATATAGAAATAATTTATAGTATGAGTATGCTTAGGTAAACCACTGTTGCAGCCCAGTACTGCTTTTCTATGGTGTTCCTTTAAGGTCCAACACTCTTACCATTGCTGCTTACAATTTGCATACAACTAGTTGCCAAAATAGGTCAGTGCAAGGAAATGGAATTTATGGAAATTAGCTACCGGTGCAATGCAGATAACACACAACTGTTTTAAGCAAGACTTGCAAGATCCAGCATTAACCATCGACCGTGCCTAAAAGAACTTTAGGACTGGGTGAATTCCTGCTGGTTGAAATCAGTGACGGCTGGTGCTCCATCGGTTGGGGAGGGGGGGGTGGCAAGCATACCTGACCACAGACCCCCCTCCCCATTGCTCCAGCCCACCACCAACACTAACCCCCCTGATGCTTAAGCCCGCCACCACACACCATTGATAACACCGGCCACCCTGGTTGCCGGCTTGCCCACCAGGCCCCCATCAGCCCCACACTTACCCCATGCAGGTCACGGCTGTGGCAGCCACTTCCCCCCTCCATGTTCTCCATGTCCCAGCTGTCATTTCTCCTCCTGGCCAATTGGGCCTTGGGACTCCCGGTCAATGGGGTCTTGGGACTCACAGCCAATGGGGTCTCATGACCCGCTTCCTGATTGGCTGGGAGGAGAAATATTAATTTGCTAATGTCACACAACAGGATGGGCTCAGGGCGCAGTGCTCTGTGCCCCAAGGCCACCCTTTTTTGAAGCCGATTAGAGCCTCAGGCTCTAATCACATGCTTAAAAAAACCCCATAGAAATCCATGCATCCAGCGCCCTGCATGTAGGTTAGGGGGCCAGGCGCATGGACTGGGGGAGGGCGGCCCTAATGGATGGGCCACCACTGGTTGAAATTAAACTCTGACAATATGGTGGTATTGTTGATAAATGCCCTGAATTAAAAAAAAAAAAAGAATTAAAAACTTTAACCCTTTTCCTGACTGTTTTTGAGGATACCTCACACTTACAAGTAACTACATATTTACCTTGCATTTGTTACAACAGGGTTGATATAAGTGGACCACAGAAATTATTTTCCCTGCTAGGGCATGTACAGTATAGACAGCTATAACTTGTAGTTGCACACCAACCTTCCATAAAAAAAAAAAAAATCAAATAAAGTTAAAAAAATAAATAAACCCAAAGTGCAACTAAATATGCACAGTTTAATATAATTAGCATATCTATAGTATTTTGTAGAGTTAACTGTTAAAAATGCAGTTGCATATGTTCCCCCATCAGGCTAATGGTGCCTTTTGCACTGTTGCTACTTTTGTATTGTGAAAATGCAAACTGCTTAAGTTTTGCTCCAGGCTTATGAAAGCCATTGCTAATATTTTACATTTTATACTCTGGATTTGTGTTTTATGAGAACCTGCTTTTCCTTTCATAAATATGTATTAGTGAGCATATTTGAATGGAACATGATTTTTTATGAATATACTGGTTGCTGGAGTTGAATTTTCCCTGCTTGTGACTTTAATCTTCTGCAGCAGAAGCTATTGAAATGTCACATGTAGAGTTGTAGAAGTACATATTAGGAGGTGTAATGGCTGTTTTGATCTTTTATTTTTAACTCCTGCCATCGTCAGTTTCAGGATGTATAAGATGTATTGAATGTTTGATGTTATCTGTCTTTGATATTTACCAAGTGATTCGTTTATTTAAACAGTACTTATAAAACTTTAAGGGCCTGTTCACACCAGGTGTGGTGAGTCTTCACTGGGCATCCTTGCCCAGTGTAGTCCCAACATAAGACAAAGTAAAATGCCTTGTCTCCTATCAGGCCAGTTCATACCACCCTGCAGAGAAGCGCTTTGTGCTGAAAAAAGATTTTCTGTTACGCGCAACTCAGTGCGACTCAATCTGCCGCCTCGCACCACACAGCTGCTAATAGAACTAAATGAAATGTCACTTAAAGTTCACTTAAAAAAATTAACAGTGGGATGAGTCAGGATTGGCGCATCGGTATGGCACTGCTGTCATTTGATGGCGCACCAGCAGTTGCATTCTAGCCCAGCCGCTGGTCTGAAAGGGCACTTAGAGAAGCAAAACAAGTTTTTCATACTTGTATGTGTATTTATTTGTTTTAGTAATTCCTTTATTTCTTTGGTTTCCACTCATGCTCAAGTTATAATTCCTAGACTATCCTGGGTGTTGATGGACAGTAGCCTGGATCTGTCACCTAAAAATTGTTGAAGTATAGGCATTGGGATTTCTTGTAGGACCTTATAGGTAATGATTATGGTGATATAGACAGGAATGTTGTTAAAGCAGTAATAAAGTGCAATATTTATTTTTTCTTTTAGGGGCCCCCTGCAGGTGTATGCCATAATGTGCTAGTATGCACCACATATTAGCACATTATGGCAGACTTACCTGTCAAGGGAACCCTCCAGCGCTGCGGTGTGATCAATTTGGCGGGTCCCGGGCGCTTCCATCTTCACCTGGCCTTTTTTCCAGGTTCTCATCCCCACGACACAGATCCAGGCCTTAAAGTGGTTGTCAACTCGTGACAACCACTTTAACCTACAGGTAAGCCTATAATAAGGCTTACCTGTAGGTGCCCTGCATATCTCCCAAACCTGCACGGTTTAGGAGATATGCAGTGCACTGCTATGTGCCTACGTAACCGGGCACATGCGCAGTGAAGAAATGGCCTCCGTGCCGTTCCTTCACTGAGATTGTGCCGTGACTGGCGGCTCTCTTGCGCATGCATGACATCACGTGACTCCGGGCCAATCACAGAGCCGGAGATCGCGGCCCCGGAAGGAAGAGGGGCAGAAGATGGATGCGGCCTGGAGTGGGGACATCGCTGGCTTCCAAAGCAGGTAAGTGGCACATAATGAGCTAATATGCGATGCATACTAGCCCATTATACTTTTACATTCCAGGGTAACATAAAGGAAGTAAACCCCATCAGGGTTTACTTCCTCTTTAAGTGTACACTGAGCACTCACAAGGTCTCTTCTGTCATAAATATCTTGGCTGTCAGCAATTTTTCACAAACAAGGCTTTACTACCACTTTAAAATTATTATTATTATTATCATTATTATTATTATACAGGATTTATATAATGCCAACAGTTTGTGCAGCACTTTACAACATGAGGGCAGACAGTACAGTTACAATTCAATTCAATACAGGAGGAATCAGAGGGCCCTGCTCATTAGAGCTTACAATCTAGAAGATGTTTCCAAACTTGGTAGTTTGTCTGAAGTTGTCTAGATGGTTGTTTAGATGTCTGATACTGGCATAGATTGGAATAAAGTTGAAAAAGGAAGATTGTGATGAAATATACACATGGTTGATATATTTGGTATACATTACATGCAGGTAGGGGAAGATCGTAGCCTTTTAAATAAGTCTTGTTTCTATGTCAATATTATTTATGTATTACAGGTACTTATATAGCGTTGTCAATTTATGCAGCGCTTTACATATATATTGTACATTCACATCAGTCCCTGACCTCAAGGAGCTTACAATCTAAAGTCCCTAACTCACATTCATACACACACATAGTAGGGCCAGTTTTGACAGAAGACAATCTGTTAAGCAGAAAATGTTGCTGCCACTGCAGGCTACATATTATACTGAATTTGGGGTTGCCAACTCATCCCTGTTATTACCATTACATATTGACATCACAGTTTCTATTATTGGTAAAATCCAGATAAGATTGAATTTAGTTAACCACAGTAACCTGTCCAACTTAAACATGGTAGTAAGTAGAGAGGAAACTCTGAATAAGACTTTCCATTGATTGCATGATTTGTGGGATTTATTTACAAAGATTCAATGAATATTCTTTTATCAAAATGATTGTAAGTAAACCGATGACTGGAATTAGTTTTACAATAGTTTTATTTGACTTGTGTGATTAATTGGTTGTTCTTTGAACAGTAGCAAATATCTTTTAGACTGTGATTGCGCTGTCTTAAATTGTTATTTGTACTAATTAAACTGTGATTTTGCAACAAGCTTGAAGATCCGTTTGATGGATATCTTCCATTTATGTGTCATCAATTATCCTTTTTTTACCCACAATGCTGCAATGTCATTTGTGTTCACTGAATATTCCAAGGATGTTCAAAAATATTGTATTTCTTCCCGAAGTTGGTGTATATATGACCAGTCCTACGCTTTATTGGTAGAAGAGTTTTGAAACGTACTAGTCCATAATCCCCACTTCATATCCTACTGGTTTTAAAGGGGTTGTAAAGGCAGAAGGTTTTTAATCTAAATGCATTCTATGCATTAAGATAAAGAAACCTTGTGTGTGTAGCAGCCTCCCCAGCACCCCCTAATCACTTACCTGACCCCCTTCTCTCTGCAATGATATCCACAATCCCTTCAGCTGTCCAGTACACTCTTCCTGTTTGGCTGAGACACAGCAGTGGTGCGATTGGTTCCCGCGACTGTCAATCAAAGTCTGTCAGCCAATCAGGGGATAGAGGGGGTGGGGCCAGGTCAGGGCTCCGTGTCTGAATGGATACACGGATCTCTGACTTGGCTTGGGTGCCCCCATAGAGAGCTTCTGGCTGGCGGGGCACTCGAATGAGGGAGGGGCCAGGAGAGCAGAAGAGGGACCTGAGAAGAGGAGGATCCAGACTGCTCTGTGCAAGACCAACTGCACAGAGGAGCCTTTGCAATCACTTTAATATATCTATATCAAACCAGCAGCTGGAGCACATTTTTTTTTGTCACCCTCTGTACTAAATTTAATTCTCATGTTTTTTAGACTTTAGTGTCCACAACACTCTTCTTAAAGTGATTGTAAAGTCTTGTTTTTTTATGCTGTTAGCTTGTGGATTTAATATCTGCCTTGTATAATGTATTTTGTGTTCACGTCAGGTTTACTTTACAATGTAGCTCATTAGCTCATACATACCATACATTGTATGAATGTGCCTTTTTAAAGCTGAACTCCGGGCAGATATAAAAGGCACAAATAACATACTGTAGCTCTGGAATTATCAATAGACCAATAATTGTAGTTATTGTAATGCAAGCAGCGGAAGTACTAGAATAACACTTGGTATTAGTCTCTTGCTGTCTACTGCACAGCGGAGCTCAGAAAGGAGGAGGGAAAAGTTACTCAGGGAGCCAGTCAGGGATACTGCAGAGTATGCTGATAGGGGTAGAGAGCAGAGTGACAGGAGGATGAGCTCTTCAGTGTGCTGCTTTTCCTTTCACTGTCTAGTCCAGTGTTTCTCAACCTTTTTTGTCTTGTGGCACACCAAAAAGATCTTAAAAATTTTCATGGCACACCTGAACAGATTTAACAATTTGGTGGCGAAGAACTTGTTTATTTTTACATATATATTTAATTTAAGATTTAATGTGAAGGATGTGCCTGCTTTCGAGAGCAAATCAGATTGAAGCGAGGCTCCAAAGTCGACAAAGGGAACGAACAAATGGAACTGTCTCTATTATTATAATAGAATTATCAATAATAGAGATCAAGTTCTCCTGAGATCTCGCACAAGTCTCGTGTTACAAGAGGAACCAATGAATGACAGACTGACAGAGATTACATTTTTATATACAGTATCTCACAAAAGTGAGTATACCCCTCACATTTTTGTAAATATGTTATTCTATCTTTTCATGTGACAACACTGAAGAAATGACACTTTGCTACAATGTAAAGTAGTGAGTGTACAGCTTGTATAACAGTGTCAATTTCTGTCCCCTCAAAATAACTCTACACGCAGCCAATAATGTCTAAACCGCTGGCAACAAAAGTGAGTACACCCCTAAGTGAAAATGTCCAAATTGGGCCCAATTAGCCATTTTCCCTCCCTGGTGTCATGTGACTCATTAGTGTTACAAGGTCTTAGGTGTGAATGGGGAGCTGGTGTGTTAAATTTGGTGTTATCATTCTCACTCTCTCATACTGGTCACTGGAAGTTCAACATGGCACCTCATGGCAAAGAACTCTAAGGATCTGAAAAAAAATAATTGTTGCTCTACATAAAGATGCCCTAGGCTATAAGAAGATTGCCAAGACTCTGAAACTGCAGCACGGTGGCCAAGACCATACAGCGGTTTAAAGGGACAGGTTCCACTGAGAACAGGCCTCGTCATGGTCGACCAAAGCAGTTGAGTGCACATGCTCAGCGTCATATCCAGAGGTTGTCTTTGGGAAATAGATGTATGAGTGCTGCCAGCATTGCTGCAGAGGTTAAAGGGGTGGGGATTCACCCTGTCAGAGCTCAGACCATACGCCATACACTGCATAAAATTGGTCTGCATGGCTGTCATCCCAGAAGGAAGCCTCTTTAACCTTCCTAGCGGTATTCCCGAGTGTGGCTCGGGGTGGAATTTCAGCACCAAGAGCGGTAACCCCGAGCCACACTCGGGATTGCATCGCTGGATCCAGGCAATGTTTCTTACCTTGTCCCCTGGATCCAGCGATGTCCTCCCGCGGTGTCAGCTTGTCTCCCCGCGGCCAGATGTCTCCTGTGTGCCGGGCTCCGTTCCCTGCGAGCGTCGCGTCGCACGGGGGCGGAGACCGGCGGGAAATTCAAAAAGTGAAACACACAGTACACACACAGTACACTGTAATCTTATAGATTACATTACTGTATGAAAACATTTCACAGCCCCTTTGTCCCTAGTGGTTTGCCCAGTGCCCTGCATGCACTTTTATATAATAAATGTCATTCTTTCTGCCAGGAAACTTGAGAATGTCCATAGCAACCAAAAAGTGTCCCTTTGCGTCAAAAGTGGTTTTTGATCAGCTAGAAAACACCGATAGTAAATAAGAATGATTTGCAGAATTGAGTGATACTGATTTTTGGGGAAATTTATCATCAGCAACTGAAAGTGACGATAGCGACAATTCTGCAACTGAGCTTATTTATAGTTATTTATTATATTATAATTTATGATTTCATTTTTCAAACTTTTTCATACCCGGGATGTCTACTAGACTCTTGTTTGGACAGATTTAAGTGAGTTATTCCTAAGAATTACAGGCCTACAATATAAAACGCCAAATTTTCATGCAAAATAATTGTACCACTTTTGGAACAAAATTCCAGACAGAATCATACCCCCAGGGAGGTTAAAGATGATGTACAAGAAGCCCGCAAACAGTTTGCTGAAGACAAGCAGACTAAGGACATGAATTACTGGAACCATGTCCTGTTGTCTGATGAGAACAAGATAAACTTATTTGGTTCAGATGGTGTCACACATGTGTGGCGGCAACCAGGTGAGGCGCACAAAGACTACAGTCTTGCCTACAGTCAAGCATGGTGGTGGGAGTGTTATGGTCTGGAGCTGCATGAGTGCTGCGGGCACTGGGGAGCTACAGTTCATTGAGGGAACCATGAATGCCAACATGTTCTGTGACATACTGAAGCCGAGCATGATCCCCTCCCTTCAAAAACTGGACCGCAGGGCAGTATTCCAACAAGATAACGACCACAAACACACCTTCAAGATGACCACCGCCTTGCTAAAGAAGCTGAGGGTAAAGGTGATGGACTGGCCAAGCATGTCTTCACACCTGGACCCTATTGAGCATCTGTGGGGCATCCTCAAATGGAAGGTGGAGGAACACAAGGTCTCTAACATCCACCAGCTCTGTGATGTCATCATGGAGGAGTGGAAGAGGACTCCAGTGGCAACCTGTGAAGCTCTGGTGAACTCCATGCCTAAGAGGGTTAAGGCAGTGTTGGAATATAATGGTGGCCACACAAAATATTGACACTTTGGGCCCAATTGGACATTTTCACTTAGGGGTGTACTCAATTTTGTTGCCAGTGGTTAAGATAATAACGGCGGTGTGTTGAGTTATTTTGAGGAGACAGCAAACTTACAATGTTAGATAAGCTGTACACTCACTACTTTACATTGTAGTAAAGTGTAATTTCTTCAGTGTTCTCACATGAAAAGATAGAATAAAATATTTACAAAAATGTCAGGGGTGTACTCACTTTTTGTGAGATACTGTATGTTGCTTTTTTAACTTTTGCAACATTGATTTACCATTAAAGGGGTTGTAAACCATTACGGTGAAAAACCTTCTGTTGTGCAGCTGCCCCCAGAGCCCCCCATTTACTTACCTGAGCCCGATTGTTCCAGCGACGGGGACGAGCACAGCAGCTCCAGCCGCTGGCTCGGGTCCTCATTGGATAGATTTATAGCAGCAGGAGCTATTGGCTCCAGCTGCTGTCAATCAAATCCAGTGACACGGGAGCCAGGGGGCAGGGCGGAGTGCTGCTGTCTGTGTCAACGCACGGGTGCCCCCAGGGAAAGCGCTTCTTTGAGGGGGCACCCGGTGAAGAGGCAGAACCAGGAGTGCCGCTGGGGAACCCCGGAAGAAGTGGATAGAGGACACTGTGCAAAACCGCTGCAAAGAGGAAGCGAGCATAACATGTTTGTTATTCAGAAAAATAAAAACAAACGTTTACAACCCCTTTAAAGTTTTCAATATGTTCAAGATTCAAAATGCTAGCAATTTTAAATATTTTTCAAAACTCCCAACGGCACACCTGCCAATCTCATGCAGCACACTAGTGTGCCTCGGCACACAGTTTCAGAATCACTGGTCTATTCATTAGGTGGCTATAGGAAGAAGACCTGTAATTGAAAGTGAAATTGTTGTAGAGAGGGATCAGGTCTCTTCCCCTGCTAGGCAGGACTATGCAGTATGACAGAGCAGTGTAAATCTCAGGACTGGATTGGCAGACATAGACATTTTTGATGGTGAAATAGCTGTCATATATGTATCTTATCTGTGTATTTAGCTGTTTGCCAAGAGTTTGGGTTTAAATTCTGTTTTATGTCAAAGTAAACTTGCAAAAATGATGTTTACATTAAGAAAGAAAAAGCTTAGACAGCTAAAGAGAATAAAAAACGTAAATCCCTTAATACGGCTAGACACTGAGCAGAGTTAGATGAAGACGACATGGGGATGGGAGTTTTGCAAGTGTAATACCTCAGGCATTCATTATTGTGAAGAGAGATTTGTCACTGGGGTGTTTCAGATGTTGTAGAATGTTTATGTGCTGCTTCTTACAATGGCCATTCTGCTTCTATGCACAGGGTCAATGTCTCCTGGCACCTCTCTGTGCTTTCTGCTATCTCCATGTGAAATTCCTTGTGTGCATATCTCCAGCACCAACCCCCTAGACAATGCAGGCAGACAGTGAGTGGGCACTGCTAATCTTGACTTTCTGAGATTTACCAGAAATCTCATAGCTGAGGGTTGAAATCATCAACTCCGGTGAAGGTTAACAGGTTGTACAAATGGAGTGGCTGACAGAATTATCAGTGTGACGGGATTTTTACAAATACTTAAATGTATAGATAATAGTTCATACTGATATTCTATATTTATCCCAGGCCAAAGAGTTTCTTCATAGTTCTGTGGTCACATTTAGAGGTCAAGGCTGATGTAATTGAATGTCTATTAAATTCTTTTCTTTATTATATGCTTAGCATGGTATAAAGTAGAGCTGCACGATTCTGGATAAAGTGAGAATCACAATTTTTTTGCATATAATAAAGATCACGATTCTCAAGGCGTAACATCATCTTTCACATTATACAAAAAATTGGGCTAACTTTACTGTTTATTTATTTTTTTCTAATTCATTGAAGTGTATTTTTTCCCCAGAAATTTCATTTGAAAGATCACTGTGCAAATACTGTGTGACTTAAAATATTTAATGACTGCCATTTTATTCTCTAGGGTCTCTGCTAAAATATATATATATATATAATGTTTGGGGGCTCTAAGTAATTTTCTAGCAAAAAAAAAAAGATTTTTAACTTGTAAGCTACAAGTGTCAAAAAAGGCTTAGTCTTTAACCACTTCCTTACTGGGCACTTAAACCCCCCTCCTGCCCAGACCAAATTTTGGCTTTCAGCGCTGTCGCATTTTGAATGACAATTGCGCGGTCATGCAACGTTGTACCCAAATAAAATGTGCGTCCTTTTTTTCCCACAAATAGAGCTTTCTTTTGGTGGTATTTGATCACCTCTGCGTTATTTCTGATCGCCGCAATTTTGCAAAAAAGAACAATATTTTTTACTTTTTGCTAAAGTACAAATCTATTAAAAAAATATTTTTCATCAGCTTAGGCCGATATATATTCTCCTACATATTTTTGGTAAAAAAAAAATCGCAATCGGCGTATATTGATTGGTTTGCGGAAAATTTATCGCGTCTACAAACTATGGAAATTGATTTATGGCGTTTTTATTATTATTTTTTTTCACTAGTAATGGCGGCGATCTGTGATGTTTATCGGGACTGCGATATTGCAGCAGAAATGTCGGACATTTTTTACACATTTTTGGGACCAATGACATTTATACAGCGATCAGAAATTTAAATGTCCACTGATTACTGTATAAATGTCATTGGCAGTGAAGGGGTTAACCTGCAGGGGGCAGTGAAGGAGTTAACAATGTTCCCTGGGTGTGTTCTAACTGTGGGGGGGTGGGGCTGGCCGGGACATAACAGATCTAACTGATCCCATTGACAGGGATCAGTAGATCTGTCATGTCCCTTGTCACAGAACGGAGAACCGCCGTGTTTACATCAGCGGTTCCCCATTCTGCAGCTCTGTCAGGCGATCGTGGGTCTCGAGCGGACATAGAGTCCGCCCGACCCACGGGCATGCTCACGCAGCGTGCGGCGGGCGTGCGCGCGCGCCGCCGCTGCCGCCAGGGGGCGCGCCGGGAGGGTGCACAGGGGACGACGTCCATGGATGTCGTCCCGGCATTTCAGATCCGCGCTGGAGCCAGCAATAGCGTGGATCTGTAGGGGTTAAAGCGGAGTCCCACCCAAAAGTGGAACTTCCGCTTTAAGCGATGGTGACCCCCTGACATGCCACAATTGGCATGCTACTTTTTTTTTGTGGGGGGGGGGCAGCCGGGCACCCACGGTTGCAATGCTTCTGCCGCGGAGGGGAGAGGTAGAGGAACAAAGCGTTGGGTGGCCTCATTGCTGGACAGGAGGACAGGTGAGTGTCTGATTATTACTTTTCAATTTTTACTTTATCACTTTTTGTAGCTGCTGACTTTTAACTGGGTGTAACCCCCCCCCTTTAATTGATTAAGAGAACAATGGAGTGGCCTAAACATCTAGATATGTTGGAATGGTGAGTAGAGTGGCAATCTCAGCCTGGACTCCAACCAGGCCTTGCCCCCAATGCGTTTCTCTCCACCTCCTGGACCTTAGTCATGGGTTAGGGGGTTTAAGTGGTTTAACTGCGCTAATTTTCAGACCAAAGTTCATACCTATGATAGATCTAAATGATATAATCTTTATAGTTATCTCTAAGCACTGAGCAATGTTTTTTCTTTTTTTTATGAAAGCTCTGAGCAGAGAATGGCTCTGCACTGTTTACATAGAATTATGGAAATGCCTGAGTAAGATCGTAAGGGAAGTTGAATCGAGATTGTGATTTTTTTTAACAAGTAAAGTTAACAGTTTGCAAAAATAGTAAGAGTTAAAGAATCTTTAAAAATTAAAGATAATAATAATAATAATAAAGATAGATTTATACAATACAGCACTGTCTCCTGCAGACTCACAGAAAACACGGAGTTTGGCTTGAAACTATTTAAATAAAAGCATCAGACATTTTGCACAATAGGGTTTATTTACTAAAGCTGGAGAGTGCAAAATCAGTCTCACTTCTGCATAGAAACCAATCAGCTTGTAACCTCAGCTTGTTCAATTGCTGTAACCTTTGACAATAAAACCCGGAAGCTGATTGGTTTCTATGCAGAAGTGAGACAGATTTTGCACTCTCCAGCTTGTGTCACTGCCCACATTTCCCTACTAGCAACCAATTGAAATTTTCCATTTACTTTTTCTAGGTCAGGTTAGAACTTAAAAGGTTGAAGCTGATTGGGTGTTAAAGGGTTATCAGAAATAGTATTTCCAGATATTACATAATGCGGCTCATTTTGTACTCTGGTTCCAGACATGGAAAAAGTAATGACAGGTAGCCTTGGCTGTTAACGAACAGCCTGGTCATCCAAAGCACATTTAAAGACGCCCAGATTTTTACATGTTGTGTGACTGATGCATCACTGGCAAAAGAACTGAAATATTGGAGCAGCCTTGAGAGCATTAATGAGTCCAAAAGATTGCTGGATGGCCTCATTATTCTCAAGGCTTTCCAGGGTCTCGGGGTATTTTAGAATGTATTCAAATGAACTTGCAAATCTTGCAGAGTGCCTGCTGTTCAATGTTGATTTCATTTTACATGTTGTTTTCCTATAGAATGCCTTGCTTTAAACTCCTAAACATTTCATATTTTTCGGCTATTTTCACAGCTTTAAAGATGAGAAAATGTTGTGAGGTTTTCTTGCAAAGGTTAATATAACTGAACTCTGACCAAAAACAGTAAACCATAAAAATAAATCCAGGCTAAGTCTGTCCCCTGTATCTAGGCTGCAGGGTTCTCTCTGACTATTACTTAGCCCTATACTATGCAGCTGAAGATCCCATTGGGTCACTTGCACGCCAACTCCACCAATCGGTAAACCTCTTGCACGTTTTTCAATAAGTGCAAGATACTCTGTGAATGGAGGAGGGGAGATTGTGATGCTCAACCTCCCCCTCCCTAAATCACAGAGTGCCTTATATTGATTGAAAAGAATTCAAGATGTTTACTGAATGAGGAGATGGAGTGAGATTTGAGTACTCCAGGCGCTACTGTAACTCTAAATGCCAGACGTTTGATGCTGATTGCACTATATGGGTTGCACATAACACTGCAGCTTAGACACATGGGATACGCTTCATCAGTGTGAATGTACCCTCACCAGCCACTGTATTAGGTACACCTTGCTAGTAATGGGTTGGACCCCCTTTTGCCTTCAGAACTGCCATAATTATTCGTGGCATCGATTCAACAAGGTGTTGGAAACATTCCTCAGAGATTTTGGTCCATAGTGACTTGATAGCATCATGACGTTATATCAGATTTGTAGGCTGCACATCCATGATGGGAATCTCCTGTTCCACCACATCCCAAAGGTGCTCTATTGGATTGAGATCTGGTGACTGTGGAGCCAATTGGAGTACAATGACCTCATTGTCATGTTCAAGAAACCAGTGGTGAGTTGATTTGGGCTTTGTGACATGGTGCATTATCCTGCTGGAAGGAGCCATCAGAATATGGGCACACTGTAGTCATAAAAGGATGGACATGGTCAGCAACAATACTCAGGTAGACTGCGGTGTTTAAACAATGCTTAATTTGTACTAGAGGGCCTGAAGTGTTCCAAGAAAATATCCCCCACACCATTACATCACCACCACCAGCCTGAACCACTGATACAAGGCAGGATGGATTCATACTTTCATGTTGTTTACACCACATTCTGATCCCACCATCTGAGTCTTGCAGCTGAAATCGAGACTCATCAGACCAGGTAAGGTTTTCCAATCTTCTATTGTCCAGTTTTGGTGAGCCTGTGCAAATTGCAGCCTTAGATTCCTGTTCCTGACAGGAGTGTCACCTGGTGTGATCTTCTGCTGCATTCAGAGATGGTATTCTGCATACCTTGGTGGTAAAAAGTAGTTATTTGAGCTACTGTTGCCCTTCCATAATCTCCAACTAGTCTATCCTTTCTCCTCTGACCTCTGGCATCAACAAGGCATTTCCTCCACACAACTGCCACTCACTGGATATTTTATCTTTTTCGGACCATTCTCTGTAAACCCTAGAGATGGCTGCGCATGAAAATCCCAGTAGATCAGCAGTTTTTTAAATACTCAGATCAGCCCGTCTGGTACCAACAACCATGGCACATTCAGTCACTTAAATCCCCTTTCTTCCCCATTCTGATGCTCGGTTTGAACTTTAGCAAGTCATCTTCACCACGTCTAGATGCCTAAATGCGTTGAGTTGCTGCCATGTGATTGGCTGATTAGCAATTTGTGTTACCAAGCAATTGAACAGGTGTTCCTAATAAAGTGGCTGGTGAGTGTAAGTTTACAGTACACTTGTCAAGAAATAGTTTTTGGCCAGAGTTCAGCTTTAACAGATGCGCCCCTATCTGGAAGTATAGAAGACATGCTTTTTTAGTGGGTGTTGCGGAAAACTAAAGATCACTGATGGAATGAATGAGGACACAAAGAACAAAATGTATCATGTAAATGCAAAAATATTTCCTTTGAGGACTTATTGAGGGGGGCGGCAATGGGCCAATGCAGTAACACATAGAAACCATGCAGAATTTATCGTGAACTAATCCGATTTCTGTAAACAGAAATGTGAACACCTTTCTTCACAGTGTGAATTCTCTGTTACCGCTTTGCTGAATAAGACCAATAATGTCCTAAGTAAAACCTTTACAAATTGCACAGCAATTTTACCTAGTATAATTTGGCACTGTAGATTTGTAATTAGCAGCTAGCATATCCTTATTTGCCCTAAAGTACTTAACATTTCTATGCAGCTTTTGATAAACAGAACCTGGCTCAGAGATCTCCCGCCCCGTAGATTCTTGCTTGTTCAGCAGTAGGGCTTCATGGCAACATGTGACTCGCTTAGCTGACTGCCTATTAAACTGATACTGATTGATGTGACATGGCCATCCCTGGGGCTGAAGAGTGCAGCAATGCAGAGACAAAAGGAACAAAATAGTGCCTGTTTTTCTTGTGCTGAATGCCACTGCTGGGCAAATTGAGAAAGACAGAGCGAGATGTTAGTTCAGATGAAACGGCTATGATATACGTGTTCATGTTGTGTAGAATTAAGGTGCACTTCTACTTTAAGTTGCAGCAACACCGGGAGATACCGCCAGCTTTCATTGTTGCAGGAAGGCGGATGTCCTAATTCCTTTCCTGTCAAATAAATCCCTCGGATCAAAATGTGCATAGATGACTGCCCTGATAGTGTATCACAATATTAACAAAGTCAAACACTTCCCAGTCAGAGATGAAAAGTTTGACGTGCCTGTTATACATCATTACCTTTTTATAAGCGTCTTTGCAATTAGCAGTTCGGGATCCAGCATAGAAGACGCATCCATATTGTCTGGTCAGAATAGAAACTGCCAGTGCCAGCGACTATCTGAAAATCTGTGATAATGTATTTAGTGGAGGAACCATTATGTTTATGAAAAATACATTTTCTATAATGTTGATGCCTTGTTAGTTTCCATGGCAACACGTTGCACAATTTTGTGTTTCCTTAATCCAATGTAAAGGTTACTCTGTCTATGATCTTAATTCTTTTGAAATTAGGTGCAGAATGCTCCACGAGAGGAAATGTTAATGCATGTATTTTATCGACGTAGTTAGCAGTTTGATAATGTTGAATATGTATGCAGTTTGGTCCTTTATTGCTTTTCTTTGGTATGTCCCGTTTATGGGTGACATTGAGTCTCACACACAAGAGAAAGATTGTAACACAAGAGTATGACGCCGATAAGAGTCTGCCATTCTTAAACACAAAATAAACGTCAGCTTCATTGAACGCCCATGAAATGTTATTAGAAGCAGTCATTCTTTAGACCATTAATTCATACTCCTTTACCCATCCAAACCCAAATACCACAGACATTATAATCATTTTTTCAAAGGCAGAAAAGTGCTACAGGAAATGTACACGGAATGCTAAATGCATTAGCTAAAAGCAGCAAGCGCTGGAGTCCATATGTAGTTTGTCCATTTAAAAACTGTTTTTTCATTTGCTTCAGCCAGAATGGTTGCAGTTGGCACAGTGGTTAATTTGTAACAAATTTACATTGCCATTCACCCACTGTAAGTGCATATACATTCATTCTGTGCAGGAGCAAATTGCAAATAAAAATAGGTTATATCCTGTGATGTTCAAGTGTAAATGATTGATTTAAAATGGAAAATACCACAGTTGGTCACTAGATGGTGCTAAATATAGAAAATTTGTATGTTACTTAGCTTTATCAAGTGACCAAATGCAGCATTTTCCATTTTTAAATCAATTATTTACAATGTGAATGGGGAAAATACCACATTGTGGCCACTAGATAGGGCAGGCTTTCTCAACCTTTTAACCCTAGAGGAACCCCAAAAATAATTTTCATGTCTCGAGGAACTCATCAGGGCTCAGGATGAATAATGCCCCTTATATTGGTGGTCAATAGGAAGAATGACCCCCTTAAAGTGGTGCTCAGAATGCCACCCTTAAAGTGGTTGTCAGCTCGTGACAACCACTTTAATAGGTGAACCTCATTAGGGCTCAGTAGGAACAATGCCCCTTATATTGGTGGTCAATAGGAAGAATGACCCCCTTAAAGTGGTGCTCAGAATGCCCCCTTAAAGTGGTTGTCAGCTCGTGACAACCACTTTAACCTACAGGTGAGCCTATAATTAGACTTACAAGTAGGTGCCCTGCATATCTCCCAAACCTGCACGGTTTAGGAGATATGCAGTGTATGATATGTGCCCATGTCATTTTGGCACATGCGCAGTGAAGAGACGGCCTCCGTGCCATTTATTCACTGTGATCGTGCTGTGACTGGCGGCTCCCACTTGCAATGAAGGCAGAGGGGCTGAAGATGGACGCTGCAAGCACAGGGGACAGCGCTGGACATCGCAGGCTTCGTTTGCAGGCAAGTGGCACATAATGGGCTACTATGCGATGCCCATTATGCTTCTACTTTGCAGGGGAATGTAGAGGAAGTAAACCCTGGGTTTACCTCCTCTTTAAAGAGCGCTAAAAATATATTTGGTGTCATACTGCTTTACTAAGTGGGGCTGAACCTTGAACTCTGTAGGCATCATCAAATAGGTGGTTCATCGGTCACAGCTCAAGGAACCCCTAGCAACCTCTGGAGGAACCCCAGGGTTCCACATAACCCTGGTTGAGAATGGCCAAGATAGAGAATAGGAACCTACTTATTCCTTATGATACTCAGCACCATCTAGTGACCATAATATGGTATTTTTCCAATTCATATTTTTTTTAATGAATAACAAATAAATCTGCAGAGAACATAGCCTGAGAATAGTTTGGTTATTCCTACACAATGATTTTACACACAATTTTGATCAACAAACAGCATTGCTATTTTTTTTTTTTTAATAAATACACCCCTATGCATTTATATACACAAATATACTGGGTAAGCAAATCCCCTCCTAATCAGTTGTTCCAATTGTCCAGCCTGAATATAGTTATTAAGTACATGAGAAATCTGAAAGTCTAAGGCCTTGACAATAATATATATATATATATATATATATATATATATATATATATATATATAATGTATTTTTATCATTTATTAAACCCTTGATACAAATGTCTGTATTAGTAAATTCCCAGGTAGTACTATATAATTACCTTCATGTATGCAAATGCTTTTAAAATTAAAGTCAGACAACTAAATACATGGTACGTATCTGCAAATGCTTTCTGACAAAAAAAAAACATATTTTTATTCAGCCTGTTTTCTAATCCAGACTCATAGTCCTGATCTTTTACCATCCTTCATTAAAATCACAGAAATATTGATTGGCCAAGTCTGTGATTGGATAATGAAGAAGCAGCAGCTCAGTCATTAAGTCTTCTTTGCACTCTCACTTCCAATCAGAAAGCTCTATGTGTAAGATTGCAGTGCTTTAAGGCCTTATTGGTTCACAATTGACTTTTTCTCTCCTACACGCACCAGGGATTTCAAAACAAATTAAGATATTACTTAAAGTGTAACTAAAGGCAACACTTTTTTTTAGTTTTGGATAGAGTGGAGCGGAATTAGAACCCTTGTCAGTTTTAAAGCGGATGTAAACCCGATGCATGAAATTTGAACTGGGCACATATATCTGCAGTGTTGTGTTGTCTCTCTTCAAAGCATTAGGTTGTCTCTTGCTCCGTTCTTCTGCTATCAGTTTGATAACTCCTGACAAATTCTCTGTCACATATGATAAAAGCAGTCTGAGTTTTGTGTTGGGGAGGTTGCTATAAATAGATTAGCAGAGCCCTGAACGATTCAACAAACAGAGCTGAAAGTCTCTACCTATGAGGAGAGGGGTGTATGCCTTTCCTCCAATCAGCTGTCTTGGCTGTATGCCCAGGCTTCACTGCAGTGCTAACCAGTAAGAGAAAATCTCCTAACACGATGTGCACTTTCTAAACAGTATATAAAGCTGTAGACAGCAGATATACATGTAAAACTTATGGACTTAGGAGGATTTGTTTCATAGCTGTGTATCATCTGAGGCTGTTCACTTCACTGGGTATATGTGAGGGTTTACATCCACTTTAATGGTTTCTGTGCCCCTGTTAGGGAGGTTTACTCTCTCAATTTGTCATGTTTAGCATTATCATTGAAAGTGAAAGTTAAAGAAAATCCCAAATTTTGGGTTGACACCTGAACAGTAATAGATGGGAAATCTTCCAGTGGGGACACTAGTTGTGCTGACCCTGATGACACCCCAGGATTCCCTCACTTTGGAGGGATTTCCTTGTACTTCCTTGTTTGACTATGGGACAGGAAGTGAAGGGAAATCTTCCCTCTGGGACACAGATGGCAAAAAAAGAACAACAGTGGTTATAAGCCTCCCTTAACCTATCCAAAGTGAAACACAAAGTTTTGCCTTTAGTTACACTTTAAATGTTCAAATAAGTATTTTGGATTAAAGAAGTTTATTTTCTATCTGCACATAGATTTAACATGTTTCACCTTTTTTCACTTGTAAATCAAAGAGACTGAATTACAAAATGTATTGCTAAAAAAAGTGTATGTGCATGTTGAGTTTAGAAAGATAAATTAGATTTTCTAGCAGATATCTTGCCCAGAAATGCTTTAGCCAAAATAATAAAAAAGTGGTTGTAAACCCTTACATATACCCAGTGACGTGAACAGCCTCAGATGATACACAGAGATTAAACAAATCCTCCTACATACATTTTACTTGTTTATCTTCTGTCTTCCCTTCTCTACACCTCTTCCAAAGTACAGATCATGTTAAAAATATTCCTTCATCTGTCATCAGCACATAGGGAAGGGTGGAGACACTACAGTTACACTGTGTGAGGGCTGATTGGAGGAAAGGCACCCCCCTGCCCACACACACACAGCAGAGGAATGGTGTGCTGAATAGACAAGCTCCATTCTGAGCTCCTCCCACCGTCCCTCCTGACACAAATTTATCTCATGAGTTGGAAAAACATCTGACTCATGCTCATAACAGAGGAACAAAGCACCAGAGAGAAACGGCACTTAGAGCTTTGGAGAGAGATTAGTAAACCCTTCAGATATATGTGCCCATGACTGGGGTTTACAACCACTTTAAGCATCTTGCCAGGAGTTACACTTTAAATTGAAAGCAATAAGGATAACAAAGAGTAAAATAAAACTGTAGCAGGCTTGATAACCTTGAAATACATTGTTCTAAAGGACAGTACCATTTTATATATGGAATAAATTGTTTTGCTTAGATGAATGTCAAAGCCACAGTAATTTCATGTAATGTTAAGAATAAAAGTCAAAATAAAAAATGCATGTATAATCCAGTCTATAAAAAGGATTCATAAAGCATTGTTTGTTTTACTGTGTCTTCCCGGTTTTATTACCTGTTGATCCAGCCAGTAGATCTGTTAGTTACTTGGCCAAGCTGTCCAGCAAAAGTTGATGTTACAGGAAGTCCCAGTCTTAGCTGCTAAATGGTCAAAGCAACTGTCAATCAACCAGCAGGGGGAATTGAAAACAGTGGATTGCATGAAACCACAGCTACCCGTAGGGAAACAATCATGGATCTCATTGGGAGATGCAGTCATGCTAATAAAAAAAGCCTCAGAGGGAGAAATTGGCAAGATCTATTGTCATTGTCTATACCACCAAAAACTACCACTATAGTACCAAAAGGTCCATAAAGACATGGATGAGCTAGTTTGGGGTGGAGGAACTTGACTGGCCTGCACAGAGTCCCGGCCTCTGATAGAACACCTTTGGGATGAATTAGAGTGCAGACAGCGAACCAGGCCTTCTCATCCACAACAGTGCCTGACCTCACAAATGCACTTCTGGAAAAATGGTCAAACATTCCCATAGACACACTCCTAAATCTTGTGGACAGCCTTCCCAGAAGAGTTGAAGCTGTGATAACTACAAAGGGCAAGCCAACTCAATATTAAACCCTATGGACTAAGACTGGGATGCCAATAAAGTTCATGTGCATGTAAAGGCAGGTGTCCCAATACTTTTGGTAATATAGAGTATGTAATAATGGAAAATGAGTTCCCTATTTTTTTTTAGCCCTTATCATAATAAATACAGAATGTAGACAAATAAAGACAGAACATATGTGCGAAGCGATTACATTCCCCTTAATTTACTGCTGTATGTGAGGGGAATAAATGCTCAGTTAATAATATTCGTATAACTGGACACTGACCACAACCAGAACAAGTTAATCAATGCTGTAGCACTATAATCCTTTCTAAAGCTTTGCGTAAAGTGGGTGTCTTAAAATAAGAAAAAAAAAAACTTGGAATCTTCAAAGACCGTGTCACTTGGCAACATGCGATGACCAATACGTCGGAGAACAACAACTGAGGGTTAGAGTGTTAAAGCATAGGTTATGAGACAGCAAAGAATATAGGAGATTAACTCAGTGACAAAAGGGCATATAAATGAGCTTGTGTTGTGTCTTTTGTGAAAGAAAACCACATTAACATTGCCATGTTGGTCTGCTCTTTTCATTTCTACTAACTAACCATGTCATCCTTTTAATTACTGAGATATCTGTTATACAGGCTCAGTAGTTAGATCGAATAAGTCAGTGCTTTTCTTAGCTGCATTTAAAAACCTTTGTAATTCGCATGTGTTAGCTATTAAACGTGTGAACATTACCAACTGAAACAAAATTGTGTAATATATTTAAAGACCCATTTAACCAGTTCCACACCGCCTACCGCATATTTACGGCGGCAGTGTGGACGCTGGCCACGAATCGCCGTAAAAATCTGCGAATGGCCGCTAGGGGGCGCGCGTGCCCGCCTCACTCCTGAGGAGTGTGCCCGCGGCTCGGGTGGAACCAATGTCCGCCGGCGAGCCGCGATGAGCGGCCACAGGCAAAGAACGGGGAACCGCCGATGTAAACACAGCGGTTCCCCAGTCTGACAGTGCAGGCATGGGAGATCTACTGATCCCTGTCACTGGGATCAGTTAGATCTCTCATGCCCATGGTAGCCCAACCCCCCCACAGTAAGAACACACCCAGGGAACACAGTTAACCCCTAGATCTCCCCCTGCAGGTTAACCCCTTCACTGCCAATGACATTTATACAGTAATCAGTGGACATTTAAATTTCTGATCGCTGAATAAGTGTGATTGGTCCCAAAAAAGTGTCAAAAATGTCCAACATGTCCGCCCCAATATCAAAGTACCGCTAAAAATCGCAGATCGCCGCCATTACTAGTAAAAAAAATAAATAAATAAAAACCCCAGAAATTAATTCTCACCATCCGTAAACGCGGCCATTTTTGCGCAAACCTATCAATAAACGCCGATTGCGATTTTTTTTATCACAAATATGAAAAAAAAAAAATTTTTATATATTTTTTTTGGATTTGAATTTTAGCAAAAAGTAAGAAATTTGGGTTTTTCTTGTAAATTGGTTGCTCTTCTTTTGTTTATAGCAGCAATCAGAAATGACGCAGAGGTGATCAAATACCACCAAAAGAAAGCTCTATTTGTGGGAAAAAAAGGACGCAAAATTTGGGTACAACTTCGCACGACCGCACAATTGTCAGTTAAAGCGACGCAGCGCCGAATCACAAAAAGTGCTCTGGTCCTAAAGTGTGAAATTCTTCCGGAGGTGAAGTGGTTAAAACATTTCAAATAATGTTCTTATTTTGTTTTGGTCTCGAGTTCTTTGAAGAGTGTATGACCAGGGTTTCCAATTGTGTCAAATTTGATAATAGCACTATACAATAAATCCTTCCATCAAAGACATATATGGAATTTTAAATCATGCAAGTCCTTGTTTCATGCTTAAGAGAAGGTTTAATGCAGAAGGTTATAATGCAGCACAACTGAAAGGCTGCTATGAGGTTACATTGTGTGGTCAATTGGAAATCTAAACATCACTCAACCTCAAGTTTGTGTAGAGAGATGCAGAGGACCTCCTAAACAGCTAAGTGTTCTTGTTTATTTGTGTAATTTGAAAAAGTGGAAAAAGGGGAGGAGAACAACTGCAATTGGAAGAGGTTATGTAACCTGCCTAGTTGATTTTTTATATTGCCCAGTTTATTTTTATTATTATTATACCTGATTATATAGTGCCAACAGTTTATGCAGAGCTTTACCACATAAAGGCAGACAGAACAGCTTAATACAGTAGGAATCGGAGGGCCCTGCTCCTAAAAGATTACAATCCAAGAGGAAGGGTCAAGAAATACAAAAGATAATAACTGTGGAGGATGGGTTGATGGAAAAAATACATGTAGTTATTAGGTGGGGGCAGGATAGGACTCACAGAATAGATGAGTTTTCAGGGATCATCTAAAAGTGGACAGAGTAGGAGCTAGTTTGCCAGATTGGGGTAGGGAGTTCCAGAGGATGTGGGATGCTCTGTGGAAGTCCTGGAGGCGAGCATGGGAGGATGTGGCAAGGGAGCTAGAGAGCAGAATGTCTTTAAGAGGATCAAAGAGAACAATTTGGTTGGTATTTTGAGACAAGGTTAGTGATGTATCTGGGGGCAGAGTTGCGGATGGCTTTGTAAGTTGTTGTTGAATTTAATTTGTAGGGTGAGCGGAAGCCAGTGAAGCCAATGGAGGGATTGGCAGAGAGGGGTAGCAGACATTGAATAGTTGGTAAGGTGGATGAGTCTGGCGGCAGCATTCATGATGGACTGAAGGTTAAATAGCCTATGTAAAGGTAAGCCAATGAGGAGGGAGTTGCAGTACTTAAGGCAGGAGATGACCAGGGAGTGAATTAGAAGGTGGTATCATTGGTTAGGGAAGGGCGCATCTTGGAGATGTTGCAGAGGTTGAGGTGGCAAGCTTTGGGCAGTGATTGGATGCGGGGTTGAAAGGATAGTTCAGAGTCCAAGATTACACCTAGAACCTTGGCATGCGGGGATGGGTCGATAGATGAGCCTTTGAGGGGAAGTGGTCCATGGGGAGGAAATGTTATGAGCTTGGTTTTGGATAGATTGATTTGAGGAAGTGGTGTGACATCTAGGCTAATATGTCGGCCGATAAATTAGTGATGCATGAGGAGACTGTTGGAGTGAGCTGAGGGGTAGAGAGATAGATTTGGGTGCCATCATCATAGAAATGGTATTAAGAACCAAGGGAGACAATCAACTGACCCAGGGAGGAGGTGTAGATTGAGAATAGGAGAGGTCCAAGAAAAGAGCCTAGGGAGACCCTGACAGAGAAAGGAAGAGGAGGAAGTAGAATTGTAAGTGACATTGTAGGTGCGGTGGAATAGGTAGGATGAGAACCATAAAAGAGTACAGTCATGGAGACCAGAGGAGTGGGGTTTTTGAGGAGGATGAGGTGGTCCACCGTGTCAAAGGCAGCAGAGAGGTCCAGGAGTAGACACACAGAATAGTGTCCAAAGAGTTTAAGGAGAGCAGTTTCTGTGGAGTGTTGAAGTTGAAATCCAGACTGAAGGGAATCAAGAAGTTTGTTCTCAGTCAAATGGGTCACTCTGTCAGTTGTAGACTAGGCGTTCAAAGGAGTTTGTAGGAAAAGTGGAGTAAGGTGATGGGGCATAGGTTGTTAAGATTGTTGGGGTCAAGTGAGGGCTTTGGGGATAACTAGTGCATATTTTAGAGAGTTGGGGAAGATGCCAGAAGAGAGGGAGAGATTGAAGATGTGAGTTAGAATAGTGTAGGATGACCATAGTATTTGCCATGGAACAGGGTCCAGGGGACAGGTGGTTAGGAGGGCTTTAGAAAAAAGTTTTTGTCTATAGTAGCGGTGTTGAATGAGGGAAGTAATGATCCTACCTGTGGACATGGGGTGTCTTAAGTGGGGGAGGTATCTGCACATTGGAGATCTACTCACAAATTGTATCAATCTTATTTTTGAAGTGATTGGCGATCTCCTGGGCAGTGAGTGAGTTAGTGGGTGAAGGCAGTGGAGGATGAAGAAGAGAGTTTAAGGTAGAGAAGAGTTGACAGGGACTGGATGATAAATGTGTTAATTAGAGTGATAAAATAGGTCTGCTTGGCAGTGAGGAGGCAGGAATTGTATTTTTGGAGGGCAGATTTATATTGGTTGAAGTCTTTCTAAGCCTTAGTCTTATGCCACAGGCACTCAAAAGCACAGCTTTGTTTTTTGGGACTTCTGGTGTCACCTGTTTGCCAAGGTTGTAGAGGCTGGGGCCTGATTGTGTATGTAGTGAGGGAGTCAAGCTTGTCTAAGGAGAATGACAATGAGCTGTTGTAGACAGAAGTGACTAGATGGGGGCAGGACAGGAGTGAAATTTTGTCCTAGAAGTGGTCAGTAGCAGAGTAGAGAAGAGAAGGGTTGAGGTGGAGTAGGTTTCTATGGGTAACTGTTAGGCAGTTGGAGGGAGAGAAGGTGGAAGACAGGGAAACTAATAAGGTGGTAATCAGAGAGTGAGAGATGATTGTTGGAGAGTTTGCACGAAGTGCATAGATAGGACAATACAAGGTCAAGGGTGTATTGCTGGATCCATTGCTTCGGGTCAAAAGAGGAGGTTAGACTAAGACATTTAGAAGTAGCAAGAGTATTAGCATTAACAGGGATGATGAAGTCACCGAGAATGATTGCCCTGACAACAGTAAGTTGGCTATGTCTACAACAGTCATAGACCTGAGATCATCTTGCCTATGTGTATAAATGAAAACAAGTTACAAAATTAATGAATTTGTATCTTCTTTTGTGATCTAGTGTTATATGTTGTATTAGTTGTTTATATGTAATGTTTTAAACAGGAGACATTAAGGGGACTTTGGCATCACAGTGAAAATAAAGCTATTTTCCTGGAATAAAACAAGCCTCACTCTTTTTTTTTCTTTGTTAAAGCTACAGGTTTATTGTGAATAGATTGACTGTGGCTTTACATGGTGGTAATGACCACAGCTTAAACTGCCTTAGAGGTCAAGCTACAAGTTGTAATTTGCTTTGCAGCTGGATCCATTACAATGCACAGGGCAAGTTTAATTTTGATAACCCATGTCTGGCCATACTGCTCCAATTAATGAGCTTTGGGCATGTCCCAAAGCAGCTGTGCTCTCAAATAAATAAATAAACCACCAGTCTATCTAGGATGCGTCAAGGTTGGCAAAGCACCAAGAGTGTGTAATTGCATTTCATCTGTTCCTTGCCTCGACAGCTGGACCTGTTAAGTTGGGCACTTGCACAGTTTGTCCTTCAGCAGAGGCTGAAAATTTCCAGTGGCTTATATTGCAATTAGTGGATACAGTTAATGAGGACATATGCTGTGAACAAATAAACATCCAGAATGGAGTTAATATTTTCAGGCGTGATAAGTCTCTGTTTACTCTGTCTGTTTTTATCGGTGAGAATGTAGGCATATTCTCTTGTCAGAAGACTCCATTGCCAAGGAAAGTCACCTAGATGTTAGGCTGCCAGTAAGATATCCACTTTATGCTTTTCACTGAAAATAAAGTTCTCTCTTAAATGGCCTTCCAGGTGGCAAAAATAACTACAATGGTTAGTACATCAAGCTGCGCTAGTTCATGCTGTTTTTCTACTAATTGTCAATTTCTGGGCAGATGTTCTACTGGGAAAGAAAGTTTCTTTGAAGACAAATTTTATATGGAATACACTGGGAAGTGCTATTTTTATTTCCCCGGGGGGAAGAAATCATCTTCTTTTTTAGCGGAAGAGCCACTCTCTAGTGAAGGTGTTAATTGCCAACCATCTCCTGCTTCCTCCACTGAAAATTCTCAGCTAACAGAATTATATATATTTTTTTTCTGCAAAAACTGTTATAGGTAAAATAAAGACCAGAGCTGGCCTCTGAAAGAATGATATAAAAAAGTAGGATACTTATAAAATTGATTGAGGATTAGAATGTTTTTGGAAAGTCTGGAATCAATTTAAATACAATGGACATCAAACTGACTACTGATTGCAGCTACATCGTTGAACTGGCTGCTCTTTGGAAACATTTGATCTGTGTGATATCTTTTAAATAGTGTTTTATTTCACAAAACTCTTGAGCTACACAGCAGATTGTGCTTATACACTATTCTGTTTAAGACTATGTTTCCAGGCAAGGATATACAGTATATCATATGTTTCATCTGAGAGACACAGAAGGAGCCACTAATAAGATTACATGTTGTGATATTTTTAACAGCATAGACAATGCAAGCAAATACATTTTTGGACAACTCTTCCATTTTTTATTCTCTTTGGATTTTTATTTCACTCTCATCAAAATATGAGTTACATTCTTTAATATATTTTATAGCACTGTCAACATTCATGAACATATTAAATCTGAATAATCTCCTGTTTCTGTTTACATATCCAAATTTTCAATTTTAGGCATATTCAAATTCTAAGAAATCCCCCCTCCCCCCACACTTCCTTTTCATTACTCATTGCAAGCACATTGTTTGATTTAATAGTAATGGCAATTTAGAAGAGGGTAAGCCTTTTGAATTGCAGATAACCATCCGTAAATGTAGTGAAAGCGCAATAGCCTCTTTTCATGGCAAAAGGTTAGATTTTATTCATCAAAGATTTCCCTTACTCATCAGCAAGCACCCAATTCTGTCTATTCATTACAAGTAATGATTCACCGGTCAAAAGGTTTTCTGATAGACAGGGTGGAGATGAAATAGTATCCTTGATTACACAGAAACTTTTATGTGCATTGATACTCCCTTTTGAATACTTCTTGCTAATAAGGCCAATGCCAATGGTACCGACTCAGCATGCTCAGCCAGTATAAGCGTGCATGTTTATGCCATCACACTGAGGCGCTTTACAAGCACTATTTAGCTAAAATTAGCGCCTGTAAAGCATCTCAAAAATCCCCCCCAATCCACTCCAATGTGAAAGCCTAAGTGCTTTCACACTGGGGCGGTGCGCTTGCAGGATGTTACAAAAAGTCCTGCAAGCAGCATCTTTGGGGCAGTGAGGTGCGCGGTGTATATACCGCGCCTCTTCCGCTCCTGCCATTGAATTGAATGACAAGCGTTTCCAAAGCAGCTGCACACCGCCTCGGTAGCACTGAGCGCCAACACTTTTAACCCCGTTTTAACCCCTTGTGGGGGGGGGGGTAAAAGCGATGCGCTCCTGACTGAATAGCGGAGCCATATCGCCGGTAAAACCCCACTAAAATGGTTTTAGAACAATAATCTGTCCCTCACAGCAACAGCAGGAATCTGACCCTATAGAACTAGGAGATGATTTTAGAACAATAATCTGTCCCTCTAAGCAGTAGACTCTACCTAGTCCAGTCAGATCTTTCTGTAATGCAGGATGAGATCTGCAATCAGTATTAGTAGTAATCTCTACCTATCTATCTATCTATCTATCTGCAATCTGTCCCTAAAAGCAGTAGTAGTAGTAATCTCTACCTATCTATCTATCTGCAAGACAGCATCCTCTCCCTACACTACCCAGAGAGCATGTGACATGCAGCACTGTGACTCCAGCCTCATATAGAGGCTGGGTCACATGATGCACTGGCCAATCACAGCCATGCCATTAGTAGGCATGGCTGTGATGGCTTCTAGGGAAAATCATGCTTGTTGATTGGCTGCTCTGCAGCTATTCAACATGCATGATCAAATACCCGAACCCATAACTCAAACCCAAACTTTTTTTTAAATGTCCGAGTTCAGGTCCGGGTCACGGACACCCCAACGTTCGGTATGAACCCGAACTTTACAGTTTGGGTTCGCTCAACTCTAGTGCTAACTCCTCTACTTGCTTTAGTGATGTGCCTTAAATGTGCAATGGCATGGAGGCAGAGTGCATGAGATCTATTTGAAGGTGTGCAGTCTATTTTAAAGTGGTTCTAAAGGCTGACTGATTTTTTTTACCTTCATGCATTCTATGCATGAAGGTAATAAAACCTTCAGTGGGAAGCTCCCCCTCAGCCCCCCCACCCCCCCATACTTACCTAAGCCCAATCTTGATCCAGCAATGTGCATGACAGTAGCAGCTCTCCAAGGTCTCTCCCTGCTCATTGGTTGAGATGCTGCAGCAGGAACCATAGGCTACCACTGCTGTCAATCACAGCCAGTGAGGAGAGGGCGGGGTTGAGCCACAATCTGTGTGTCTTATGGATACAGATGGGTGGCTTGGGAGCAAGCATGCACAAGTGCCCCCATAGCAAGCGGCTTGCTATAAGGGCACTCGGCAAGGGGTAGGGGCCCAGAGCACCGACGGGGCACCCGAGAAGAGGAAGATCGAGGGGTTGCTCTGTGCAAAAACACTACTCAGAGCAGGTAAATATGACATGTTTGTAATTTTAAAAAAATCCTTTACAAACGCTTTAAGTAAATATTATGTGATCATCCATAAGAATATTTAAGGAGTCAGGTAAAATAAGAGGTTAGCAAGTAGTCAAGTAAATTATGTGTATGTTCTGTACAGTGATGAAAATAAGGAGACCTCACCTCTAGGACTGCATAGAGCAATCAGCTGAGTAAGCTCTCTTTCCACCTAAAATTCAGCTAACCTTTTTAGTAAACCTACTCTATAAGTACGTGTATATATTTTCTACTGTATGCTTGGTCAGAAATGCCTTTATTCTGTCTTCAAACTGCGTCCCAAAAAACAGCATAATACTCAATTATATTATAATAAAAGTATGTTCTTTACTCCACAACAGCTCTGTAAATAACATATACAATTGTCACCTGAGCTGTGTAAATTCTGAAAGCCTTTGTGTGCATAATTATTGGTAATTTAATTATTATATAGTCTTGCTTATAGATATTTTGGCAATTAATCTAATATACTCCACATAGGTAGATATCTGTATGTGCAGCTACATTGGTATTAAGAGAAGATTTAAATTGATCAGCATTATATGTTTCTTTTAATTTAGTAAATTATTATACTGAATGTTTGCTCAGTTCAGAGAATGTCTACAATAGTATATGCAACAAATACAGTTTGAATTCAGTATAACACCACTGGAAGCAGTCTATTCTGGTGGGAAAAAAGTCAACATCTCTAAAACATCAGAAGCAATAATACTCCCACAATAAATACCTCTTATGCATTGAGATTAAACTTTACATGCTGGCACCGATTGTCTACTAATGTATTAAGATTGATAATAGCACTGTAGTTCCTGGAATATAGAACAGATAGTTTTGTGTTTGGAGTTACAGGCAGAAAATTGCATTGCATAATAAATAAAAGAATATAATGTGTTTAATGGAGAACTTGCTGTCAGAATGTGGATTCAGTGCATTCAGAACATTTCTTCCTTTGCAAACCTACAGTAACGACCATGTTGATGTACACGAGCGTGTCAGTGACCCTACTCAGAAGTCATTCTAGATGTTCTTACATACAATAAAGAATGATTACACTGTCACAGATTGAGCTACAGAGGGTACAGGCATGGTTAGGCTGAGCAATACGAACTATATGGTCCTCTGTTATGCATCTTCAGTAATCAAATAGCAAGCTGGCTTCACCTCTATTACCGCAAGAACCCAAAAGTTCCCCAATCTGAGCACAGATAGAGGCCATCATCTACGCACAAAAGAAAGAGCATTTCTCCTGCTCCTGGGGTTGGGTAGAAACAACGGACCATGCTCCCTTCTAGATAGAGAGAACCCCTCATATATGACCCAGATTTTATTGCAGACCACCCCCCCCCTCCCCATTTTACCATAAAGCTGCCACATTTGATGTCTAACATTTTCTGCCTACACAACCAGTCTTTTGTAGCAGGTTTTATATTTGTGCACAGTATAGTATGGGGGGTACAGGTTATTACATTCTGAGCATTTTAAATTTGAGAACATTTATCTCTAAACTGTGTTAATTTGGAATGAAGACACATTAGCTGGTGTCCAGTGAGGAACACATAATATCTAAACAAATCCCTGCTGTGCAGGCATATTAATCAAAGATTTGGCCTCTCCTTGACACTGTATAGTTACATGCATATTCTGAAATAACTCTGAACACTGTATTGTTAAAATTCTGTAGACTTCTACTGTTATTTTCAAAATGTTTATGAAAATACGTGAAAATATGATCCTGACCTACTGAATCTTGGCATACACTACCCAGTTAAAACTGTCATCCAAATGAATACTTCAGTCAAAAGTTTTTGTTATTTTTGGAAAATGGGAGTTTGGAACCTCTATTTGGTTTTTATTACTGTCTATGTCCCTATTGAGGAAATGGTCCCTCACTTCTTGTCTTAGTAACAGGAGGGCAGAGGGACAGGAAGTAATGGTTGAAAGCTTATCAATGGGAAAAATGACAACAGCTCCATTTTGATATTTTCATTTGTTACTTTGCTCCATAACTTGTGCACACTTGTAGCTCTATGTTCACACAGGCTTATCCGTTTTTGGATTTCGTTTTGCTCAGCGGGGATCACTCCGCTGATTCCCGCTGAGCCGAAGGATGACAGTTCCATCTCCGCTCACTGAGCCGCCACTCTTCTCTATGGAGATCGGATGAAAATGGACCGCCTGTCCGTTTTCATCCGATTCACTCCGATCCGATTCTCCAGATGGATGTAAAATAAGGTTTGCATCCGTTTGGATTTCACAGACAGGATTGGATCGGAGAGCGGCGGATGTCAGTGGACATGTCTCCGCTGACATCCGCCAATCCATAGGGCTGCATGGAGCATCCGTTCAGGTCTGCCTGAAAAATGGACAGGCGGATCTGAATGGAAAGCCTGTGTGAAAGGGCCTTTAACCTCAGTGCCTTATCTGTGTGCCTTTGTTGTGGGACTTTGTTTACATTTGCAATCAAGGAACAACTATTTTGTTGTAATGGTACTGTGAAAGTTCTAATATAAACTATTGAAAGAGAAAACTACTGCAACAGCATTACTTTTTTAACATATCTATAACTTTTGTGACTTTTTTCACTAACACCATCCCCATGAGTAAGCTCCGGTGGGAGGAGTGAGCATGGCCTGGCCTGTCCAGGCTGATACTGCCATTCACTATCATACAGCAGGCTTTGACTTGATGTGCGGCTCCTGGGGCACCTAGTCACTATCTACCATATCACTATTTTGTATTGTCATAGGGATGTGGGAAATCCCTTAAGTGAAGACACAGACAGCAATGACAACCTCATAGAAATTTTATGCTTTATCCACTCTATTCATAGCTTAAAAATATTTTGTCTGGAGTCAGGCATATTTCAATATAAGGATCTCAAATAAAAATACAGTGAGTGCTTCAGAGGTGAAGCTGCTGGCACAAAGGCGACCAACCCTACAATAAAACTCAATTATAAAAAGTGCACTGCTACAATATTTAAAACATAAACTGCCATGTGTAAGCAAAAACATCATATATTAAACTTGTGGTCATCACATAAAATTCTAATGTATAATGGAAAGTCCATACAGTGCAACACGTGTCAAAAATGTGTAGAGATCATCAAATGAAGCCAAGTGATAACAGAAAAAGTGAAAAAGGTGCTTCTCTGCATACATTGACTCCAGTGCTGTTTTCTTCACCAGAATGCCATTAGTATATGACATAACATTAAAATATCCTTTAAGCATTTCCAACAACTATCCAGTGACTCCTTCATGGGTAAAATGTCCCCTCGTACTGGAACCTGATCAGAAGGTTGCTCACCACACAGAGCATGAGAAACGGTTTATAGTGTAGTACATATGATTAAAATAAAGGATGCACATCCAGTATAGAAACATAAACGGCTGAACTCACAGCTACGATCCCAATCTAGGATATGGCGGTGTGGAATCAGCATGAGAGGCGAGGAGCCTGGATAGTTGCTGGGAACGCTTAAAGGATATTTTAATTTTCTGCCATATACTAATGAGTGCATATTGGTGAAGGAAACAGCACTGAAGTCATATTATGCGGAGAAGCACCTTTATCACTTTTTTCTGTTATCACTTGGGGTCATACCTTCATTAAGTGATCTCTACGCATTTTTAATATTGCACTTTATGGATTTTTCATTATATGTTAGGATTTTGTGTGATGACCACATGTTTCATATATGATGTTTTTGCTTACACATGGCACTTTATGTTTAAAATATTGTAGGGCTGCAATTTTTTATTATTGATATTTAATTACAAACACAAACCTTGTTTAAACATTTCTGCAGCTCATCGTTGTCTTGCTGTCCAAGACTGGGCATTGTTAAAGCACTCCTGGGAGCCAATGCCAGCAGTGTTCACACAAGCACTTTTTCATACTGTAAAATCTTCCAGAGATATGGTTGGAGCAATAGGAAATCTGTTTAAAATCTGTAACCTGTCCTGACTGTATGTTTAACCAATTTACTCTCAAATGGTATTGTCCCAAGATAGCTGATTGGGGTCAAAAGTTTAAGAAACTTCACCCAGGGATTTATGGGGAAATTTTATGTACATTTCTGATTAGAATTACATCATTATAAAGACCTAATACATCATTTCTATTGATTTATGTTTGACATTGCATTTGTTACTAGAACATGCAAGCTTTTTTTTGTAACCCCTGTAACTCCTTCAACGCTTGTGGTGATGTCACAAATGTTTAGAAGTTGTTTCTAAAGAATTAAACACTTTGCAACGTTGTTGACATCATGTATTGCTAATGAGAACTGTTAAGTTACAATTCTCTTTATCTGAGTCACATGGAATTGTTAAACATCCCAAAAGCAGAAGTCAGCGTGAAAGAAAATAATCTATGAGTCACAAAAATAACCTGCAGTGCTTTTAGAATCTCTCAGCATATTATTGTTACATTATTATCAATTCTTAGTGCTGACATGTAACACAACTATTTACTTTTTCAGTAAACAAAGGCACTTTCCATTTTGACACTTCTGTATTAGAAAACATAATGAATTACATTTTTTAAAATGTATCTTGTACAAAAGTTTTATAAGATTTTGAGAAAATCAGGATTTTATTTGCATCATGGGAGCTTACAATCTTAAGGATCGGGAAATGGGAAATAGGAATGTAAACATTTTTGATGGGAAAGGATGTGGAAAGTGAACATGTCACAGATTAGCTCTTGGGGTCCTAGCTGGACTCACTCCCTTTCCCATCTCTGCGATAAATCCCATGGAGTTTTCAAGTTGAGAATGAAACTGTATTTATGCAGACATGAAAAAGTGTCCTCTTTATATCACTGCACAACTGAAGATAGAATGACCTTTAAGGCTTGTAGCTGGAGTTACTGTGAATTTGGAGAATGTTATTTTTTCTGCTGGAAATGTTAACAACTGTTATGTTACAAAAGAAGTAGCAATATTTAATATAGTATCTCCAAGCAAAGGTCATGTTATCCATATCCGTGTTATAACCATCTAGTTTTACATGTGTACATGAATCTGAAATTGTACAAATGCTTTGAAGATACAAGACAACTTGAATAGATGGAGGTCACAGACCCAATATGTTATGATGCTTGGAAGTGAAGAGAAAAAAGACCTAGCAATTTAGCTCAGTTGTTTATTGTCTAGTGAAAATCTATGCTGCCTAATTAAATTTAGATCAGTAATGAAAATCAGAATGGTATGTTATGGTTTCTGCATATTGTACATGATTATATTGTTTTGTTGGTGGCCCACAGAACAAGCGACTTGGACCTAACAGGGTTGTCATGGATTTATTAACATGACTTTTAGCATTTTGTGAGTTTTTTTAGTTTCTAGGCTGTAGGTTTCCACAGCATTATACAAAATAATAAATCAATAGCATAACCAGCAATCAAAAGAAAATATATAAGTTGAAATCTACCATACCTGATTGTTCCCTTGTTTGAGCTTAGAAATACTATCAATAATTGTGTATCGGAGATGGGATTGCCTGTTACAATGATTAATAAAATATCTATTCTGCTGATAAATTCATTAGCCTGTGAAGTCCACAACAAATATATATGCCATGCAGGAAGGCTTGTTACTCCATAAAAAATTTCAGTTGGTCACTAACCGCTTGCTGACCAGGCCTTTTGTAAAGCTTTTTGTTTACAAGTTTAAATTAGTATTTTTTGCTAGAAAATTAATTAGAACCCCCAAACATTATATATATATTTATAAAAATACACTATAATGAATAAAAAAATTAAAAAAAAACACAACAATACTTACCCCAATTTTTTTTTGTATAACATAAAAGGTGATGTTACGCTGAGTAGATAGATACCTAAAATTGTGCACGATCGTGGAATGGTGACAAACTACAGTACTTAAAAATCTCCATAGGCGACGCTTTAAAAAATTATACAGGTTACCTGTATAGTTACAGTAGTATTTTTACACTGTCCCTTTATTATTTTTTTATCACTTTTATTCCCATTACGAGAAACGTAAACATCTCTTGTAATCGAAATAGGCATAACAGGCCCACTTTATTAAGTCTGGGGTAAAAAAACACAGATCTCTTATTTACCTTTAAAAGCAAAAGAGAAAAAAACATTTTTGCATTATGACTTAAAAAAAAAATGGGGGCCATCTTGCTCTCGCTCAACTTCCTGCCCAACAAACATCGGATCATTTCCTTGCTCTACCGATGGCTCCAGTAAGCCCAGAAATGACCGAAAAGCTTCTAAAAGTGATCTCGCAGGGAATTTGCCTGTGGGACCACTTTTATCAGAAGCAGAACCAGCCATAGTAAAAAATGATACCAGGGTTATGGCAACTACGTATTAAATGTCAAAGTAATGACATATTTTTACTATAGGCTGGCCGGCAAGTGGTGCCATATGACTGTGTCAGGTGACTTATTTCTTGCCCACATGAGCTCTCCCCTATGAATCAGACTTCTAATAAAGCAGTTATGCAAGTGTGGGTTCCAAAAAAGGACTTTACTGGGCAAAGAAAAACGTTATAAAATTCGTTTTTCAAGGCTTATTAATACCCATCTCTGGGAAGTCATGTTTGCCTATTTTCAATACTTTTCATGCATACTTTTACATCTTCTGCTTTTTTGTTTTCCAAGAGAAACCTTCTTCTTCATATTTCAGGGGAATATACAGTAACAGTAAATGTATTAGAAACTAGTGACACCATGGATTCTAATCCATAATCCCAAATGTCAGGTTGGGTGTTCTTGAATGATTTTACAATGGCTTACATTATAGTATAATATAGTATAGTATATATATGCACAGCGCAGATAATGTGAGTCTTTGTACCAGGTAGTATCTGAAAACTCTCTAGAGATGGTTTTGTGAGGCACAAGAATGTTAGACTGATTGGAGTTTGAATGGATAATTATTGTTGATTTAACCCAGCAGTAATCATTTGACCTTCACAAGTAAATAAAAAAAGATAAACACATTAACAATGTTTATACTAATGATATCAGCTTAATGTTGAAACCAATTTTGAAAATTAGAATGCAAAAAGAATTGGCTGGCATGTTATGTTTCACAAAATACAAGGTTACAAAAGCACAGTTATTTCAGAGTTATTTCTTCAAATAGGGCCTCTTATACAATGTGCACATTAAAAACAGTGTGGGGTCTCGGGACGTGATCTGGTTAATGTACATAAGCGAGCTAGCCAACTTTTCTTTACAATGTCAACTCGGTAATCTTGTATCTTTTTGTGCCAAAGGAAATAATTGTTTTCCCTTTTTCGACCTGCTAAATCTGTTCAAACATTAATGCGTGTAAGCAGTGTTTGTTTGTACTTTGCAATGGTTAGAATAAAGAATTGGTCAAACCAGCAGCAAGCACTGGACTATATTTACCATCTCAAGCTGAAATCAAAGGTAAACTTTACAAATTAAGTTGCTGTACTGTAGTCAGGTAGCATATTGATGAATAACAGCAACAATATTCTCCTGTGTATAGGTGTGATGGTACAAATCGGAAAAGCACTTTACAACCCCAGGTGCTGGATATTATTGCACAGGCTTGCTGCCCTCTAGGACTGGGGTTATCCTCAGAACGCTGCAGAAAATAGATAAAAACAGAGGGCACACTGACCTAGTGCGTTATCCAACATGAATTTATTGAATTAAAAAAAAACACAATCATTTGATTTCATTGAAGATAAAATCAAATTAAATATAACTACTCACAAGTGTAGGTAGTAAAATCGCTCAACAGGCCACTACAAGTGGCTACAAACTCCTTTGCCAAAGCCTCTAGCCTAGGAGGACCTCATCAGGGTTCCTGCTGGCTGACGAGTTTCAAAGGAAGTCCTTCTTCATCAGAGCATGTTATATTTTATTTGATTTTATCTTCAATAGATTCATGTTGGATAATGCACTAGGCCAGTGCACCCTCTGTTTTTATCTATTTTCAGCATATTGATGAATTGTTGAATGAAAGCAGTTTTCTTCAGAAATTTTTTTTTGACGGGAGATTTGCTTTTGATTTATGGTCAGGTTTAGGAGTATACAGTAGTTGCTTAACAAACCCAAAAACTGTGAAGAACGTAGCTGATTTTATCATCACTTTTGACAACCAGGCAACTCTTGGGCCACATTGGGAAATAGATGGAGGCCATAGCACATGTTTCTAGCTACTAGTAAATCTGTGGAAGTGGGAATCAGCTGCTACATTTTTGGCTTTATTTTCCAGCTTCTCTTATAGTATATTTTCTTTGCACGGTGTGTATTTGTGTGCCTAAGGAAAAATGGCTCTTCCTGCCCCATTTGTTGATGCATGTGCCTCTTTATGGACAATCATTTTCATATATAGTAAAGCTGTTTTACTTATATTGTGTATTGCTGCTCTAAAGGGTGCTGTAGTGATAGTAAAATTTTATTACCCAGTGAGCACTCTGTAGGACAATCAATATATCAACATACATACTTGTATTGGATTTTGCCTGCATGCTTATGTTCCATGCACATACTCAGGAGAACAACAGTGAGAAACTAGAAAATATAACTTAGACTTCTTTCAAGAAATGCTGGCCTAGAGATGTCTGCACAGGACTATGAGTACACACACTTTTCAGCATCATTTTCATGGAATAATAGCACCCTACTGAAAACATCCAAACCAAATGGTGTTTTCTCCTGGAATAGATCATTAAATGTGTATTTGCATAAGATACATGGTACCCTTTGATATAGTTCTTCCCCAGTAGAGGTGAAATCGAGTGCTTACTCTGAAGAATGCTAATAAGGATTCCCTATTTAAGCGTTTGACAAAAGTAGTTATGTCAGGTGCATAATTATATGGACATGCTAATCAATATAACCAATAAAAAAGCACATGGGGGCCATAGCCTGCAGCGGTGATCAGTGTATTCTGGGTCTCCCCCCTGTCAGACTGCTGTCAGAATACAGTGTTTCAGTGGGGAGGATTCCTTCATCTGCCTTGAAGGTGTGGATGGGGGAATCACTGGTTGAAAAAAAACGGAATCATCTATGGGCTACCTTAGACCTTGCACAGCAGATATACAGTATAGTTATGAAGCTGTAAGCACAGAAATTCCAAGGCAAGTTCAGATACCAGAGCATGCACTGTTATTGTTTATGAGGAATTGAAGATAAAAGGTAGCTTTTTTCAGTGTACTATGTAGGAACAAACAATATTTCTAGATGTTTCCAGTAACATAACAAACCTTCGCTTTTTGGGTGCAGGTTTACTTAAAATGATTAGAAAGGCGATAGGGTACTTCATATCCATTTGCAGAATATTTCTACTTATGGATTAAGGTGGTTGGTATAACATTCTGTTTACTATTTGTAATGTTTAAATATTTGGTCATTTAAGTGATACAAGTTTTAACCACTTGCTGACCACCTCACGTAGAAAGACGGCGGCAAGTTGGCTACGCTGCCTGGATCGTCCCCTATAAAACGGCGATCTGTGCGGAGGAGCACGCCCCACCGCCAGCGCATTCTTGCGCCCGCCGTATGCTCCATGAGCGTGGCCACAAGCCGGGTGGACTTGATGTCCGCCGGCGACCAGCGATCATCTGGCACAGCAAAAAAAGCGGGGAACCGCCAATGTAAACACGGCAGGTCCCTGCTCTGTCAGGCGGCAGGACAGAGATCTACTGATCTCTGTGATCGGGATCAGTTAGATCTGTCATGCCCCTGCCAGCCAAGCCCCGACACAGTTAGAACACACCTAGGGAACACAGTTAACCCCTTGATTGTCCCCTGCAGGTTAACCCCTTCCCTGCCAGTGACATTTACACAGTAATCAGTGGCTATTTTTAGATCTGATTGCTGTATAAATGTCAATGGTCCCAAAAAAGTGTCAAAAACGTCCAATCTGTCCACCGCGATATCACATTCCTGATAAAAATCGCAGATCACCGATATTACCAGTAAAAGAAAAAAATAATAATAAATACGCCATAAATTAATTCTCATGGTTTGTAAACGCAGCAACTTTTGCGCAAACCAATCAATATACACCAATTGCAATTTTTTTTTTTACCACAAATATATAGAAGAATATATATCAGCCAAAACTGATGAATAAATTTGTGTTTGTATATCTTTTCTTTGTATATGTATTATAGCAAAGAGTAAAAAATATTGTTTTTTCTTTTCAAAATTGTCGCTCTTTTTTGTTTATAGCGCAGAAAATAAAAACTGCAGAGGTGATCAAATACCACCAAAAAAGCTGTATTTGTGGGAAAAAAAGGATGTCAATTTCATTTGGGTACAACGTTGCACGACCGCACAATTGTCAGTTTAAGCAACGCAGTGCCGAATCGCAAAAAGTGCTCTGGTCAGGAAGGGGGTAAATCCTTCCGGGCCTGAAGTGGTTAAATAAATACACCGGTGTGAATGAACGTTACTATGCATGCCCCTGATAAAGATATAAGATCTGCCCTTGGTATATCGTTTTGCTAGAACTGATGCAAAAAATAAAGTTAAATGATCCTTCTGTTGAATATAGTCTATAGTCCCAATGGAAAAGTAATAATTCATGAACCCTTTGAAATGCCAGCAAGGAGTATGTGTATTTTTTTTTTTCATCAGTTCAAACTAGGGTCGCTATAAGGAATACTCTGCTTGGCAACACATAATGAGCTAGTATGCCCATCCATTGTATTCACCTAACTGCAACAGACATAGTCCTTAAAAAAAATTGAGTTTATACATAGCTATGTCCCTAGGCACCCATTCTATTCATCCATTCAGTATAATACAAGTTAAAGGTCTACTGACCTACAAATTGAAATTTTCAAATATGAGCTATGAAAGTAAAACACACGGCTCAGTTAAAATAAAGTATAGCTTGTCTTATATATCATAAAGGAAGTCTCTGAAGCAACTTTCGGACTTTATCCTACCAGAATTTGATTTCATTTTAAGCAGTTGGTGCCAGTCATGTATGCTACTTTAGCAATACAAGGCTTGTTCTTGCTACTCAAGGTAACTTTGTACATTTTGTAACTTTATTCATTTGGTAAGTTTTTGACACATGACAAATATTTAGAAACCCTATGATTCCATGAATTAAGACTCTGGTCTAAAGAAAAGTTTTCTAAATATAAACAATCTCTTAAATTCTACCTTTAGTAACGTGTTACATGTTGCACCTGTATTTAGGGTAAGACATGTAACATGCTACTGTGCACCAGTCCTCGTACCTCTTATCCCATGAGAGCAGATTGTGATTCTTTTCCCCACACCTGCTGGCGCAATTTAAAACAGTTGAGCTGTGTGGGCAGAAGCTGTGAATGAATGAACTACAAGTTCTGTCTACCACCGCAGCAGATGACTTGTAATGCTTAATGAACTGAATGAACTGTGAGGGTGCTGGTGAACAATCTTGTAGTTCATTGACTTTTCCTACAGATTTAGATCTTAAAGCCCGTACAGCAGTGCTAGCAGAAAGCTGTAGACAGTGTCTGCAGGAGCCTGACATTGTACCTCCGATCTGCTGATCACATATGCCATGCTCTGCAGGCTCCTGAGGAAAAAATAATAAATGCACATTTTTTTTGACCTGCAAAAACGTGTGCATTTATTATTTTTTTATGGTGAATTTAGTCTTTAAGCTACACCGTTTACATTTACTTTGGCCCTTTTTTGGGGGAATTGGAATAGTGCAGCCATCTGTTCTAGTCCCTCTTGTCAGTAATCTAGTATTGTGGGAACCCCCTCCATTGTTACAGGTAAGCTATTTCCAAACAGTCCCACTATAGACTATTATTGTTGTCCCTCATACAGAAAGGCTGATATAATAAATGTCAATGGTACAACATTTCTCAAAGCCAGCAATCAGATTACCTTGGAAATTTGAATGTGATTGAGAAGCTAGGAAGCAGACAGCAATTAAGCACAGGTTTTAGTAGATATACTGCAACTGTGATACTCATTTGATATTAAATGGAAAGGATAACACAAAACTCACATTAGGACAAACTGAGTGAACTTTCTCACTTAAAGCAGAGTTCCAGTCTCTTGTGGAAAAAAAAATAAAAGTCAGCAGCTACAAAAACTGTTGCTGCTGTTTTCTAAAAAACAGCCACTCACCTGTCCCATGATCTAGCGGTGTGCTCACCCCAGTCAGTCTCACCCGCTGTCTTCTTTCCTCTTCTTCCTCTTCACTATGGGCACCCAGGCTGTGACAGCTTGCAACTTCACATTCGGGTGCCGACTGCAAATGCACGAGTAGTACTGCGCATTGTGAATGGTGGATACAGTCTTCTGGGAGCTATCACATGTCCTATAAGATTGCAGGGGGGGGGGAGGGAAGGAGGAGAACTTCTGCTTCGATTGCCTAGGTGGTTGGAGTGGAACTGGGAGCTGGTACCTGTCAAAATCAGATACCCGCTCCTCAAAAGTACCAATTGTTCAAGAGTAGTAAGCAGGGGCATTTCTAGGTGAGAAAAAGCCCAGGGGCTTCAGCCCAAAGAAATGCGGAGTAACTTAAACTAAATAGTGAGCATGGCTTAAAGGGGCGTGGCTCAAAGGGGTGTGGTTCGAGTCTGAGATGGATGAGGGATGAAGGGAGAGAGAAAGAATGAAATAGGGAGGGAAGAAGAGAGAAGGAAAGAAAGAAAGAGGGATGGAGGGACAGCAGGCCCAGATCCTACACCACAATAGCAATATGTATATTCCAGAAAGTTTAACACTCAGCAGATAAAGATACTCCAAACACCTGGTGTTAGCGCTTCAATCATCCTGGCACCATGGTTGGTATGGTGTCAGGATGATTGAAGCACATTATTTCTATTATTACATTGTAATATATAATGAAATAGTTCAACTCACCATAATGCAGAATCAGTGGGGGCCCCGAGTGGGTCACTTGCCATGTTGCTTGCCACCAAATGCCATCAGGTGTCCCCAGCGGAATGCCTCCTTCCCCCAGGGTGTCCCCAACACTGTAACTCCTTCCATCAGGTATGTCCCCAGCACCGTGCCTCCTTACATAAGGGTGTCCCCAGCACCGTGCCTCCTTCCATCAGGGTGTCCCCAGCATCGTGCCTCCTTCCATCAGGTGTGTCTCCAGCACCTTGCCTCCTTCCATCAGGTGTGTCCCCAGCACTGTGCCTCCTTACATCAGGTGTGTCCCCAGCACCGTGCCTCCTTACATCAGGTGTGGCCCCAGCACCGTGCCTCCTTCCATCAGGTGTCCCCGGCACCGTGTCTCCTTCTATCAGGTGTCCCCAGCACCGTGCCTCCTTACATCAAGTGTGTCCCCAGCACCATGCCTCCTTACATCAGGTGTGCCCCCAGCACCCTGCCTCCTTACATCAAGTGTGTCCCCAGCTCCATGCCTCCTTCCATCAGGGTGTCCCCAGCAGTATGCCGCCTTACATCAGTAACAGACTACTAGTGTCCTTTAATGGACATCACATGTCCCGCGCTAGTGCGGGATTGGCCAAGTGTAGCGTCCATCATAGCCGCCCAGCGCCCGCCCCGCAGTGTAACTCCCGAGTCTGCATTTTGGTTGCAGTGGCAGTGCCCTGTAATGGACGTCACACTTCCCGCACTAGCGGGATTGGACCAGTGCGCTGATGTCCATTATAGGCGCCGCCGCATCAGCTTTTATTTCGTATGGCAACTCAGGGCTTGGGGCTAATAATAGAATTAGACTGCCCCGAGCCCCCCGGGCTTTTCGGAGGTGCCCTCGGGGCTGTAGCCCCGTCAGCCCCGGGCTCCCAATGCCCCTGGGAGTGAGGGATGAGTCCTTAAAACGGAACTTCCCATTTTGGGTGGAGCTCCGCTTTAAGTGCAGTTGCTGTGTTTGCCCATTAGGCCCCTTTCACAGGGTTTTCCAATCAGGTCCATCTGTCAGTTTTTCAGGCGGACCTGATCGGAAACTCCACTCACCTCTATTGAGTGGCGGATGTCAGTGGTGACATGTCCATTGTCATCTGCCGATATCCTCTGTCTTACCTGCAACTTTTAAAACTCCCTGTTAGCTTGGAGTTACCCTTTAAATTGAGTCCATTAGGAGGGAAACAGCATTTTACAGCTTAGGAAATGTTTAGGGATTAATCTGCAGGTTTGGAACTCAAGAAAGTTCTGTCAGCCATCAGATCCATATGGCAGCTGGTTTCTTTGGGTATTGGATACATATTTCCATTCTACTACTCCCCCGCAATGCAGTGTTCAGACCGGAGTGCCCAGCATAGGTGTGCATAGCCTATTGCATTAGAGTGTGCACCCCAAAGCTCAAACACCCATGCATGTGTTTATATGCTGTGTGTATAGTATATATATATATATATATATATATATTATAGCAGTAGGGCGATGGACAGTGTTAGTAGGGCAGTGAACAGTATCACTAGAGCTGTGGACAGTGTCAGTAGAGCATAGGACGATGTCAGTAGGGCAGAGGGTGGTGTCAGTAGAGCAGTGTACAGTGTCAGTAGGGTTCAGATTGGTGTCAGTAGTTTATTTTTATTTTTAATTTTACTTTTTTTACAATTTTTTTTTTTTTCACAATATGTTTTTATTATTTTTTTTACAGTTTTTTTTAGAAGCCCCATTAGTTGGCTTTGGTGGGATATCAGTGGTCTAAACAGATCCCTGAAGAATTACTTTTGAGACAGAGAATGGGACTGAGGACAGAGATTCTATTCGCCAGTCCCTTTCTCTGCATCCAAGCAGTAGGGGGAATCCGCGCTGCACAGGGTGGTTAGGGTGTACCCAGGCACACCCTGTGCACACGCCTATGGTGCCCAGTTGACTCTTGGCAGCTTATGCACCAAAGACAGGGTTGGCATACAGGTGCAAGGACTAGTAAAGGGTCCTCTGAAGATTGCCTTTTTCTCAGCCCCTATGAGGAGATGGGGGTGTATTCTTATAAATAAAATTCACTTTAAAGTAGACTTGTCAGCCATTTTATTAAACATTTAACAGTAATAGTGTTGCCTAAGGGCAGGCAACACAAGATGCCTAAATGAATGCATGTATGTAAGTACGTACACAAATAATATGCTTTATTGTGTTACTTGAGTTGACAGAGCAAAAGGAAACAGATTTGGAATATGGAATTGTACCTCAGGATAAAAAATCAACCTGCTATTTCACCATAAATAATATTCAAAGGCAAGCAATTTATAGCATTGCCACACAGCACAGCCTAAATGAATTAGACAGTTGTGTTCAGTCGATTACTCGGCAGGGTAATAGTTGGTTGTTGCAGTAGTCATTTTCATAACTACATTATATATGGTTAATTTGATTTGAGACAAAATGTGAAAGCCGAGTCTAGCTTTCCCCATCAGTGCAGCTACAGCTTGCTTCTTACTTTGAACTTGAACTCTGTAAAATGCAACTTTGGTATCATAACATTCAAGGGCGACTAATCCAAGAAAGAGTTTAGAAATCAAAACAAGGGCACAGCCATAAGAAGGACACATATTTCTCTAATCAGACATACAAACAAAGGCTTGGAATTAATTTCGCCACATGAATGGAATAAGAAACGACCATATACGGCCAAATAATCTCCCCTTATTTTGGAATTCAGCCGCTGCCTCCTACCCTGTAATCTCTAATGCAAGAATAATAATGAACTTGTCAGCGGCAGCAGTCATGTTGACCAGTGTGTCGTGTTTATTAGGTCCGGGCTGCGGATTTGTACTGGCAACGGTTCAAAATAGCCACTAAGCAATGAGAGAGCTTTTTTTCTGCATTTTCATGCAATAATTTATTGTTTTATTTTTCCATCGAGACAGAGAAAGTGATTCATAGGACAATGCATCTGTTTCCTTGGCTTTGGAAATAATGTAAATGAAAATAAAACACAGTTATCTCTCCTAAGAAGGATGGAAGGGGCAGTTTACATTTTGATTTGTTTGGGAGATAAAATACATTCAATTAGTAGAGAGCTCAGAAATGTGAAAGACTGCTGTGTGTATTTCTCAGGAACTCATTTCTATGTTTTCTTCCTCTGGGATAACAGTAATGTCACATTCTACCACCTGAGTGATACCGAAATAACAGGGTATCACTGTGTAAGAAATACTATTTAAGAGGATAATACATGTGTATATGGTATTGCAATCAAACCTTGAAATATGCTTCAGCTCTGTAAACTGCTTACTATATCTGATTGTTGTGGGCCATGGTCACACTTTTCATGGCTTCAATTTTCAAATATCAGAAGCTTAGAGAGGCAGGACATGCCGGGAAATGTCACAAATGCAGAGCTATGGTTACTGAACATATCGGTAGTAAAAGAAATAAATTGCATAAAAATAGAACGTTTATTCTAGAAAAGCTTTAAGGGCCAGTTCACGCCATAGAAACACAGTCTGGATGATTTTCTGCATGCGCGTTTTTGGTGCGTTCCAGTGCATTTTTGATGCGTTTTGATGTAGTCCAATGCATTTTCCCCTTTTGTTCTTAACCTAAAATAAGGACATGTGCATTTCAGTGCATTTTTGGTGCATTTAGGTGCATTTCAGTGTTTTTGATGCGTTTTACAGCATTCCAGTACAGTCCAGTGCAGGAAAAATTCAGCAGATTCTACTTTTTTTTCTGGAACTGGAAAGCACTGGAACTGCAAGCAGTCATTGAAAACCATATAACCTACCGTACTTTCAATGCATTTTTGATGCAGAACAACAACGCACTGGATTGCATGTGGTGTGAACTGGCCATCAGTCATTTTTAAAAATTAATAGTTATAGTTATGCAAGAATCTAAAAGTCAAAATGTCAGTGAAAGTAAAGATACAGTAAATAAGCGAACATACTTTACATACATTTTTCAAAGGTTTGTCTGCCCAGTTAAGGTTTGTCTGCCCAGTTACAATCACTTAAAGCCTGTCTTGCAGTCTCTGCTCTAATTCATCCCAAAGGTGTTCTATCGGGTTGAGGTCAGGACTCTGTGCAGGCCAGTCAAGTTCTTCCACCCCAAATTCACTCATCCATGTCTTTATGGACCTTGCTTTGTGCATTGATCCAAATCATTTGGTGGAGGGATTATGGTGTGGGGTTGTTGTTCAGGGGTTGGACTTGGCCCCTTAGTTTCAGTGAAGGGAACTCTTAAGGAGTCAGCATACCAAGACATTTTGGACAATTTCATGCTCCCAACTTTGTGGGAACAGTTTGGGGATGGCCCCTTCCTGTTCCAACATGACTGTGCACCAGTGCACAAAGCAAGGGCCATAAAGACATGGATGAGTGAGTTTAGGGTGGAGGAATATGACTGGCCTGCACAGTCATTTGAAATGTAATTTCTCTACAATGTCTATAGCTACAAATATGAATGAGGGCATGTGTTAAAGTTCTTATTGTTCATAGTCTAATAGTGCTAAACTCTGTATATAATAGAGTGCCTTGCTTAGCAGAAAAATCCATTTTTTATTTAATGGCCTGTCGTGTCATACTGCCATTGTTTAAATCCTGCATATTAAGTCCTTGGTACCACTTCTAGTATCTATTTGGCATCCGGGGTGGCTAGGTCACTACTGCAGTATAGGGGTAAATGCCAATGAGAAGATATGCCGTTGACAAACGTAAGTTGTGTTATTGAGATTCAAACTTATCTTGCTGCAAAAAATACACAGTTATATTTTGGGCTCATTCACATGGCCGATATGCAAAATGTTCTATTTTAGCAAGTGGGTAGTTGTCCGTTTTAGCTACAGTGAGGGTGTGGTGTGATACATCATTTACGTTTTTCTTTTTAACTTTATTTGAATTGCACAAAGTGATACATTATTTATGTCTCCCTACAGGATTGTAATACATTGAGCTGTTGTGCGGTGACATACGGTGACATCCAGTATGGTGCAGGAAAGATGCATTTTCTGCACTGCACTGCAATGTACCATACATCACAGCAGTGTTCTGATGTGACACAGGGCATGCATGTGATTGCAGTGACTCTTGTGTACCCTGTATGGAAAAACGACTGTCACTGCACTTAGTGTGAAAGATCCAGAAGACTGCCCATAGACTGGGCAAATTTCTTTCCATCTATGGTTCATTGAAAAACTTTTGTAAATTAGCTTCTTGCAGCTAATTGGTGAAGCTGCTGATCAGTGTATTCTATCAATAGATGGGTCCCACTGTCAGAATACAATGGCACAGTGGGGAGGATTCCTCCATCCACTTTGAATGGGTGGATGGGGGAATCTGTTCATTTTTTTTCAATCAGATCAAAAAAAAAATGAACCATCTATGGCAGTGGTCTCCTGACTGCAGCCTTTTGCTTGCCTTTATCCGGCCCTTGAGGCATTATTTCTGCCATGGATACCAACAATAGGGGAAAATTCATGCTACTGACACCAACAATAGGGCACTATTGCTTCCTCTGACACCAACAATGGGACATAATTCCTTCCACTGACACCAACAATCAGGTGCTATTCCTCCCCCTAATACCATAGATGGGTCATTGTTTACTCCCGCTGGGCACAGTTCGCTCCCCTCTAAAGTCTAAATGACAGTAAACTGGCTCTTTGTTTAAAAAGTTTCGAGACCCCTGATCTATGGCCAGCCCTAGCCTTTGGTTCTAAATGATTCAATTAATTCAGACTCACAAAGCTGTTTGAAAGTCCTCTTATTCTGTAAAATAAAGAAGTAAGAAAACACAAACTGTAATTGTATAGGCTACGCTTAGCAACCTATTATTCTTTTGTTTCATTAAAACTATTTTTAGGTGAATTATTATATAAGATGTGTTCTGTCCCCAAGTTTTGTCTAGGAAGTAAGGAAGCAGTCGGCTCTATTGTGGATAGCAGCAGATAACATGGCATTTCAATATTTTAAAAAAATGGCTTATGATTAAACAGAATACTTTTTTTCAAAGGCGGTAATTTAGTTCTGCTGTACCTCACTAAGAAAAAAAAATGACTTTGATATAAAGAAATTGTAGCCTGCCGAATGTGAAAGTCTGCCCACTTCTAAGGCCTCTTGCACAAAGCAGTGTGAGGCAATCTCTCATACAATGAGAGGCACATTGCAAGCAACCTGCTAATTTGCGTAATATGTAGTTTCACCTTTCTGACTACTGACTTGTAAGTGCCATGTTCTGGAATGGTGAGAAAAACCTCCTCATCAACACCTAGTCCAATGTGATTAACTTAACAAAATGTTTTTTATCAGCACATTGCAAGTCTTGTGCTTTTGTCGTTTGCTGATTTCAATTTTTTTTTCTAAGGGATTCAGGAGATGCTTGGAATTTGGATGTGCTTTTCATCCTTTTCTTTTTTTTTTTTTATGAGAAAGGATCCTTTCTGCCTGCTGGTGCAACTAAGCTCAAATTATGCAAGCTGGCTAGCGTTGATCGATTTGACACAGTTTAATGATTAAAGTACGGGGGATGGGCACGGCTTTGTTAAAACTCCTGGGACGTCATGCTGCTGTATCTCACTTTAAGTGTACTTTATTGGACAAGATTGTCTTACAGCATTTTCTTTCCTGGAGAATGTAAAAAGAAAGCTGGTCCTGTAACAAGATCTTATTTTGGTGTTGGAGTTTGCAGAATGCGGAGGCGATTATTATTGTTGATTTAGCCGCTGCAAAGATTGTTTTATTTTTATGCCAGTATTAACCCAATGACAATATGCTTTTACTGTGCGCTATTAATGATTGTAAATGAATGCCTTTGTTTATGTGGGAGAGTTATTACACATTCATTTCATTTGTAGAATGGAGACCTGTCTTGGCAGTCATCGCAGCGCATAAATGCAAAATGCCAACACGTCTTGTAGGAGTTTATTTCCTGTTAGCACATATTATCATACTGATGAGTTATGAATATGATGTGAAGAAACAGATCAATCTAGAATTTTTAAAAAGTCATTGTCAAAATATGAGGTCATGGGAGAGGTGATAAAAGAGAGTATGGTGAAAATTGCTTCCCGGGCAGCCCTTAAATGTACCAGTGAGGACTCACATTTAGAGCAGGACACACACAGTATATACAGTATACATCAGAGAGCATTATGGAGCAACCCATACAGACATTGTTCAATTTATAGGATTTTATATGAAACCTGTTTGGGTGCTATGGTTTCTGACCTGTGCATATCTTTTTTATGGGGCACTGCTTTACTGAGTAAGTCAATATATTAATGTTATAACCAATGACAACAAATCACAGATCAACTTGTACTTCTACTCAAATTGAGGTGACTTGATAAAGTGTCATGGGTGGCAACACTACCAATATAGCCTTTTAATTCACATATAAAATGTTAGATGAAGGTCAGGCATGACACAGTTTGATCACTTCATGCGTGTGTACCACCCTATCCTACATGATCAGGCAGCAAAATTAAGTCTGCAGTTGACCGTGGTGTCTTGGTGGAAACATTAGCAATTATCTGGAAATATCCTACCTGGTTTGTTAGCAATTCGCTCAAGAATGCTCTTGTATAGCTAAAATCTGATGGATAAGGCAAGATTCAACTTTTTCTTATGTCAATGAATCATTTTTTACTTCTAGGTAACCTGCATGAACATTTACGCCATAAGTAAAGTCAGAGTCCAAAGAGAGTATTAAAAGCAAGTATTCAGCATGACTGCAATCCAAGTAGTATTGTTTTCAAAAGAAGGTCAGTAATGGCAGCACCTGCAGTTCTCTTGGCACAGGTTTCCATAACCACTTTCCGCCCGCGCTATAGCCGAAAGACGGCTACAGCCCTAGCTTCCATTGGCGGGAGGGCATCCATAGACATGGGCGGCGTGCTCTGTGATTGTCGAGTCCTTCGGACTTGGCTGATCACGGATCAGGGTAAAGGGCCAATCACATTGACCCTTTACCACATGATCAGCTGTCAACCAATTACAACTGATCACGGAAGTAAACAGAAGCCAGTTATTGGCTTTTTTCTCCTCACGCTGATAGTGGTGCCCGGCTTCTGTTACAGGGACATTGGCCCCAACATTGCCCACCAGTGCCCCTAATCAGTGCCCACCAGTACCACCTAAGAGTGCACATCAATACTGCTAATCAGTGCCCACCAGTGCTGCTAATAAGTGCCCACCAGTGCCACCCATCAGTACTGCTAATCAGTGCCCACCATTGCCACCTATCAGTGCCCTTCAGTGATGCCAATCAGTGCCTCATCATGAGTGCTGTCTATCAGTGCCACCTTCCAGTCCCTATCAGTGCCACCTTTCAGTGCTGCCTATCAGTGCTCATCTGTGTCACCTACCAGTGCCTCCTCATCAGTGCCTCATCAGTCCCAACTGAAATTTTTTTTTTTCCCAACATTTTGGTCTTTTTTTTTTTTTTTTGCAAAACATAAAAAACCCAGTGGTGATTAAATACTACCAAAAGAAAGCTCTTTGTGTGAAAAAAAAAGTATAAACATTTTATTTGGGTACAGTGTTGCATGTCCGTGCAATTGTCATTCAAATTGCGACAGCGCTGAAAGCTGAAAATTGGCCTGGGCATAAAGGGGGTATAGACACTGGTAGGCGGCACTGATTATGAGGCTCTGATTGGCAGCACTGATGGGCACTGATAGGTGGCTCAGTAAGCAAGTGGTTATAAAAAAGTGACAATTCTTACATGAAAAGCAATTGAAATCTAACTATAATTTAGTTAATCTACTAATCGTATCGATTCCTGGGCTGACCACCTGTGCATTATCACAAAGTCAGCAGGAGATGCTTTGAGACTGTAACACATGCTGCATTGTTTGAGACAGAATCCTGTCTTCTTGTGGGATCAGAAATATTAAAATACCTCCATTGAAGGCTCTTGAATAAAAAAAATGCCCTTTCTCCTGACCCTTGACTAAGCTAGACTGTGCCTGCATAGCTCATACATGAAACAAGGTTCTAAGAGATATTTGCCTCAGGCATATGGATCTGGGTGGAGGAGACATTGAGCAAAATGAATAAACTAATTTACTTACAATAGTTGTAATTGGTGAAAACACTTGATACCCAATGCACCAATACTAGTCATTGTTGCACTGTCTGCAGGCCTGAGGCAAGACAACAAATATGTGATTTGCAAGATTTAACAGTTGCATTGCTTCTGCAGCCCATTTCAGATTTGCAGGATTTTGCTAGACACTTGCATACATCATGAAACGGAGATTCAAAAAAAGAAAATAAGAGCATGAACAAAAATAAAAAAAGGTTGAACGATTTATGTGGTTAGTAGTATGTGTTTCTTCAATTTACTTAACGGTTTGCTACTACTATAACTCTTGGAGCATTGCTTGCAGATTTCTATTTCTCCAATATAAAAAGAAAAAAAAAGAAATTCTGTTTCAAGTAGGATTTATCTGGAAGTAATTTGCTTCCATAAAATGCTGCAACTACTTCAGTTACATTGGGAAGGATGCTTGGATTCATTTTACTGAAAGGATATGTAAAAAGAGCAAAGTTAAACATCACACATTATTATGTTTGGCCAGGTCAACAGATGCAGTGTATCTATGCTCTGTGTTTTTGAAAAGGAAAACTCCACTTATCTAACAATTTAATATAATGAGTATAATTGCTACACAATCTATTTTGTAGCCTAAAGTACTGAATATCCTAAGGCACACTTTTTTTGTCTTTGCTTCAGGTAGAATAGGAAAGGGTTAGAAAACTTGTCAAGTTTTTAATGATCTCTCTGTCCCTGTTAGGCAGGCCATACACGGTGCTAATTTCTTTCCTGCAACCATGGATTGCAGGAAAGAAATTTGCATGATTCCACCATCACCACACACACCGATGACAGGGGAATCCCTCCTGCCGAACAACTTACTGGGAAACCGTCCCCACTGGGAGAAGACAGTGATTATTGCTAGCAGCTATAGCACCCGCTAGCTATAATCGCAAGAGAATCAAAGCTGCTTGTACCCAAGTTGCTTGATCGATCAACTTAGTACATTCAGTCTGCCCATTAACGGTTCAAATATCGGCAGGTTCCTACTTGACTGGCAAAGATTTGAACCGTGTATGGCCGACCTTAGGGAGGTTCATCCTCTGTATTTCTCCTATTGATTGCTGTCAGTGTGACTGAAGGAGAGAAAAGATCCAGAAGTCTGAGTTGCCATCAGAAATGGAATACATAGCACTTCCTGGTGTGTTTGTAGGGCAGGAAGTGAAGAAAAATCAAAAGGGGCACAGGTGACAAAAAAAAACTTATGGGGGTTTAAATCATTCCCTATACCAGGGATATGCAATTAGCTGACCTCCAGCTGTTGCAGAACTACAAGTGCCACCAGGCATAGCAAGACCCTGACAGCCTCAAGCATGGCACCCAGAGGCAGAGGCATGATGGGACTTGTAGTTTTGCAACAGCTGGAGGTCCCCTAATTGCATATCCCTGCTCTATACTATCCAAAAAAAAAAGTGATCTTTAGACTAATGTTTTTGATGTCCTTTAATTGGACCTACTGTATCATTAAAATGCATACTTTGCATAAATCAGAGGGGCACATGTCGGTATTAAGAAATTATTGTGTAATGTAAAGTGTATGTCAAGTCCAAACATTTTTTTCTGGTTTGGGATAGAGAAGAGAAGATAACTCCTACTGAGCCTTTCAGGTCTCTGATTTCCAATATCCCCTCACTTCCTGCTCTTCTGACAATGGTTGAATTGGACAGGAAGTGTGGTAAAATCTGCAACTGGGACACAGAATAAAATAAAAATCTGAGCCTACCTTTAGGCTTAGTTCACATTGTTGCGACCTGAAAGTCGGGCGACTTACAGCCAGATGACTTTGGCACAACTTTGGCACAACTGCATTGTGACTTTGAAGCAACTTTAGGGAACACTTGTGTAATCTTTCTGTAAAGTTAAGATGATGATCCGGCTTGGAGGCAACTTCCATTAAAGTCTATGGGTACAAGTCAGATAGAAGTCGCCTTGAAGTAGTACAGGAACCTTTTCTAAAGTAGTGCTAATTAAGACAGCTCTCATTGACTAACATGGGATTTCACATGTCACGCGACTTGGGGGTCTCACAAGTCATATCCCAAGTCGCAGCAGTGTGAACCGAGCCGGTCTGTGTTGCTTTTGGACCCTTTCTCTCACTGCCTGACTGGTAAAATGTCAGCGGGAAGGGAAGTGAAGAACCCCAAATAGTAGTGAAAGCCTGATGGGGCTCCTAATCCTTCCTAAGTCTATCCAACGCTAAGAAAACACATTTGTATCTCTGTCTGTATTGCTTCTGGAGCATTCCCTTCACTTCCTATCTGGTAAAATGTCAGCAGGGCAAGACGTGAGGGAAATCTCTCTAACAGAGCCCTAATTAGCAGTAAAACCCAGTTGAAGCTTCTAACTCTTTCTCACTCTATCCAAAAGTTGTTTTGGCAGCACATAGACTTTAATTGACTCCTAGGACTTGTGTACACATGTCATCCAGTTGATTAACAGAGAAAAGCTGCATGGGCCACATCTGTTAAGACTGCATTTGTATACACCTCATACAAACCTATGCATCTGGACCAATCATATTTCAGTTTAATGCAGCCAGGTCAAGGCAAGATGAATTCTTACAATACAATACCCGGAGATCTATTTGTCAAAATGTTTTTTAAACCCAAAGTTAGGCATAGTAGCTGAGGACACTAACGTGAGATTTTACACTCATGGAATAATGAAACAGGCTCTGTTATGAAATTCATATGCAAAAGTGGTATACTGTTAACCAAAACAATCTAACAGTATTCACATCTGAGTTTACAGATTACAAAGAAGGTTATTAGCTGTATATAAAAATACATATGTTTAGTGGTATGCAAAAATAAATGTGTTTGCCTAGTGTTCGTTCATCATTTTGAATCACTTAAAACCAGTGATGTTTATACTGTAAATCCTTGGCAGGTTTAAAAGTAATGATATCTGACTTAGTACTGTCATCCTTCATGTTTTTGCACTAGTAACCAATTTTCTTAATTATATGTCAGGTTTACTTTACGTTTTGACAGATCCCAAGCATCTTGCCTCTTAGTTTCCATTGTGTGCAATCTAGCCAGTCAGTCTTCTCCAATAGGCATGCAAATGCTTCTAGCTCTTTGTGTTCCTTTGTCTCGCACCTTCAGAGCTGTCACTCTGTCCTCTGACGACTTTACACAGACAGCTATGTAAGCTTTTTCTTCAAATGGTTCAGCTAACAACTCAATGTGCCAATAAACGCGTTCAGCAAAGGGACCTAGTTTGAAATATTTATAAATGGGAGAAATGTACATAAAACCTTGCTATGTAAATTGACTGTCAGACATATTTTAATAAATGCATTGCAAGTCAACTGTCCAGTCCCACAATACTCATTTGCACCTAATTGAAAAACAAGTTTGGTGGCAACCGATTCTGTAGCGAGCTGTTCTTAGTTTGTGCATACACATGTCCTATTTGGATCATTATATTAGAAGCCGTGACTTCCATAATTACTCATGGGATACTTTATATTAGTATTCAACACCAGTACTCATTAGCATATCATTAAATAAAGAATAAACTTAAAGGGGCTTTGTCGCTTCCCCAAATGCGCAAATAACCGTGTAACTCAACAATCGACTTGGTAAACTTCTTTTTC
>BLSH010552252.1:731092-755595 GCA_018402905.1 Glandirana rugosa | reverse complement strand
CTTACAATCTAAGGTCCCTAACTCACATTCATACATACACAAACTAGGGCCAATTTAAACAGGAGCCAATTTCCCTACCTGCATGTCTTTGAAGTTTGGGAGGAAACCAGAGTACCCAGAAGAAACCCTCACAGGCACAGGGAGAAGATGCAAACTCCAGGCAGGTAGTGTTGTGTTTGGGATTCAAACTGATGACCCTAGTGCTGCTATTGTAACTGGATATACAACTTGTAATTTAATAAGCTTCAGAAAGCAAAGCTGTGGTGTCCCAGTCATGGAAAATATGCAATGAGCTTTCTTAGGGGAACTATCGTCCAAGTTATACACAGTATATATATATATATATATATATATATATATATATATACATATATATATATTTTATTTTTTTTTGGCTAGTGACTATTGTTTATTTCAGGATATTTCCTGGATTGTCTTAATATTTTTCTCCGTCATAGTCATTTACATGTACGCATGGTATATCACAGGTACATGTTATTGGGATGATCACTTGAACAGATAGTCACTTAGAAGTTGAAATGTGCAACTGCCTTCTCTAGCTAGCCTTAGCAAATTTCATTTGCGTGTTGCAAACCTCTCAGATACGGGAATGATTTAGTGAGGGATAAAATCAGTAGGCAGCCACTGCTGCACACATGCAATCATTTAGTTTGACAATTCCCTGTAATACTGAAATTAACTGATATCCATCATGAAATGACTTGTTTGCTAGATATTAAAGATAAAGCAAAGCTTGATATATTGTTTGTTTGACCACATCGGAGCTCTGCTCTGCTTATTAAAAACGGTTTGATCTTATAGCTTTCCAGCAAGAGCCTTTTCAAAAAACCTTCAGTAAAATTGAAATATAAATACTGTATGTGACTGTGGTGCTCAGGGTGAACCTGCATGTATTGGCTTTACATCAAGTCTTTGGTTTTAGGGCAAATGCTTGTGGCATTTCTGCCGCTGTCTTTCTGTATAAAAATCTTCAACTGACTTTTTTTTTGGCGATATAACACGTCTGGGTGCATGTAGAATAGCCTTTGAACACTCAAACTTTAAAAGAAGCAATGTGTTTGCTAGACGGTGGATCATTGCCTCCTCATAAAAAATAAACACATTAACATTAACCTTATCTTTAAGTGTATGTCCAGTCAAATATCATAGTTTTAGGTTGTGTGAGGTGGGGAAGGGAAGGGTTATAACATCTGTCAGTTTTTTACAGCTTTCTATGCCTCCTTTAGAGAGATTTGCCCTCACTTCCTGTCCTGCTGACAATGCTTACTCTATATAGGAACACAAACAGAACTAAACATGGTTTTCCTTAGTAGAACAGTGGAAGGCTACAGCCTTTTTAAAGCTTACTTTTCTGCCTTTGTTCCTGCTACAGATTTTTCCTCACTCCCTGTCTGATAAGATTGTTAGCAGAACAGGAAGTGAGTGGAACTCTCTGTAACACAGCTTGTATAGCAGTGAAAACCCAGCAGGGATTCAATTCCTTCCCTCTTTTTCTAAAATTTTAAATGTTTTTTAGTTGGAAATACACTTTGTGACCTCCCTCTGAAAATGTTAAAGCGGAGCTCCATCCAAAAGTGGAAGCTTTGCCTGTCTGCCCCTCCGCTGCCACATTTGGCACCTTTTTGGGGGGAAGGGGGAGAGGGTACCTGGTTTCCCACCTCCTTTGCCCGCAGCCGGCCGATTCACAGAGCGCAGCGTGCTTTGCACATGTGCAGTAGGGAACCAGCTGTGAAGCCGCAATGCTTACTACTGGTTTCTCTTAGTGGAGATGGCGGCAGCAGCACAGAATAGTCAATTCAATAATTGGCTCAGGTGAGGACACTGCTAAAATCCTGGACAGGTAAGTGTCATAATATTAAAAGTCAGTAGCTACAGTATTTTATAGCTGCTGACTTTTAATTTTTTTCTGAAGGAGCATGGAGCTCCTCTTTAATTGCCTGGTTGTGATACGTTAATAACCTTCTGAGTTACTGATCTAGAACAAGTATGTCTGGCTGTGAGGCTGACCCAATGACTTTAAAGTGGTTTTTCACCCTGGTTTAAAGAGAAAATAAATGTTAGGAGCTACAAATAGTGTAGCTGCTGACTTTTACTAAAAGGCAGGGTTCCAGCACCATCCTCATCCAAACCAATTCTTCACTGGTCTTTGGGTCCTCGGCTCTGGCATGTTTACTGTGGGCAGTCGGCTGTGATCCCTTGCGGCTTCACAGCTGGCTGCCCACTGTTCATACGCGAGTCATGCTGCACTTTGTGAATGGCCCCGCAACCTTCTGGGACCCGTGATATGTCCCAGAAGGTTACGGGTGGGGTTGGAGGAGAACTAAACCTTGAGGCGATCCAACCGAAATGGGAGTGGGTACCTGTTAAAACTAGGTGCCCCCCCCCCCCCCCAAAAAAAAAGATGCTGGTTGACTGGCTTTGGTACTGTCACCAACCTAGATCATGTAAATTAGGAAAATCAAAGTCTTTACCAGTATGCTCTTTCTGTAAGCTCTTTCTGTATGCTCTTTCTGGTTTAGTGACAAGGATATCAATTCAAGAAATAAACCGCATGAATATTGAGTTAAAATAACTCATGCTGTATTTATCTCAAAAGTAGTAAACTCACTAAAAAATAAGTTATTTACCGAATGTGTTCAGTATTTATGTTTTGGGATATTCAGCACTTAAATTTTGCTTTCTTTTTGGCATTGTTTTTTTCCAGTTTTTCTTTTTGCAGGCTAACACTGCACCAGAAGGCATACAGCAATATTGTGAAACTAAGAACACGCTCAAGAGTGCTTTCATTCACTAAACAATCTCCCTCTGATGAAATGTTACAATTTCTTTTCATTCATGAGCTCAGAGGAGAACATTTTCACACTGATACATTGTATACTTTTAAATTCCTGGCCAGTGCAGAGTTCCCCTAATTGTTATTTTGTAAATTCCTAAAATACCACCAGCAAACATCAGGTGATAAATAACTAATGTGTGTGTTTTTTAGTGAATTGACTTTAACCACTTCAATACCAAGCACTAACCCCCTTCCCGCCCAGACCAATTTTCAGCTTTCAGAATGACAATTTCACGGCCGTGTGACGTTGTACCCAAACAAAATGTTCATCATTTTGTTCCCACAAATAGAGCTTTCTTTTGGTGGTATTTGATCTCCTCTGCAGTTTTTATTTTTTGCGCTACAAATAAAAAAAGTTGACAATTTTGAAAAAAAACTTTTTTTCTCTGTTTCTGTCACAAACCTTTGTAAATAAGTACATTTTCTCCATCACTGATGGGCACTGATGAGGCTACACTAATGGGCACTGATGAGGCAGTACTGATTGGCACTGATGAGGCTGCACTGATGAAGTGGCACTGACAGGCACTGATGATAAGGCACTTATATGCAGCACTGATGGGCACTGATAGGCGGCACTGATAAGCAGCACTGGCAGGGACTGATAGGTGACACTGATATACAGCACTGATGGGCACTGATAAGCAGCACTGATGGGCACTCATAGGTGGCATTGATGGGCCCTGATATGTGGCACTGAGAGGTGGCACCGGTGGGCATTGATAGGTGGCACTGGTGGGCATTGAAAGGTGGCACTGGTAGGCACTGATAGGTGGCACTGGTGGGCGGCAATGACAGATTGGACTGTAAGGTTTCATTCCCTGGTGGTCCTGAGTGGCATCTGAAATTGGCACTGAGTGCCATCCATGTTGAGCATTGTGCCCCTTACCTGGTAGTATAGGGTGGGCTCCTGGGTGGTCTAGAATGGGCTCCTTGGTGGTCAGAGTGGGCTCCCTGGTCAGCTCCCTGGTGGTCCTGGGTGGGCATTCGCTGGTGGTCCCTGGGTGGGCTCCCTGGTGGTCCTGGGTGGCGATCCTAGGGGGGCTGCACTGATAAACAAACAGACCCCCCCATCAGGAGAGCCACCAATTGGCTCTCCTCTACTCACGTCTGCAGACGAGAGTAGTGGAAAAGCTGATAAACGGCTCTACCTGCTTACACTGATTGGTCACGGCTGATCACGTGGTGAAGAGCTTCCGATGGAAGCTCTTTACCGAGATCAGTAATACGGTGGGTCAGACTGACACACCACACCACTGATCACCGCGATGCATGCCCCTGTGGGCGCACGATCGCAAGGTATCGTGAAGGACATGAATAGAACCATGAGATAAATCATTAACCACTTTCCGTCTAGCCTATAGACAAATGACGGCCAGGCAGGAAGTGGTTAATGATTTATCTCATGTTTTTTGCTGTATTTATTTCACTATTTTAGCAAATGTGCGTTATTTACCTCAAATTTGATATTTTACTTTGATGAATTGACTCTTTTATTATTGAATGCAATATTTCTGAAAAATGGGTCACGTGATCTTCATATCACATGCAGTAACCTTTAGTGAATTTACCCCAATGTTGACACATAAGTGTCAGCATAATAACCAGGCAACTAGCATGTGTCTGACATTCTAAATTTCTGTTCCAGGAAAGCTCTGTGTATGCAGCACTGAGCTGTAAATTATTCCTTGGAGTGTGGGACAGCATGGTTAAAATAAATAAATTACACTGTTGCTAATAAAGCACCATTTGTATTCGTAACATTGGTCATGATTGAGCAGGTCAAGATTGTTGTGTGGTTTTATATTGTGATGATCTCTGCACATATGAAGCCCGAATTATTGTATCAGAGAACATCTGGGGACCGGCATCAGTGGCAGAAGGGAGACGGAAGGCTGGAGGGGTTTTTATTTGTACAACGTTCTATTGATCTCTTCTGATAAAGCAAAAATCTATAGAGACAACTGGGCACTCCCATTGCTGCTTCATTGGCAGTAATGGAGAGAATCCCTGACACACACTATAGTAAAGGAAGGATTTTTGAAGGGCATGATGATTTATTTCCAAGTTATCACCTCTTGCATATGGACCACTTCATAAAAAGATAAACTGGCTTGATGTAAAGCTGAATTTCAGGCAGATATAAAAGATACAAGTTAATGCAGTTCTTTGTTCAATAATACATCATTAAATGTATTTTTTTTTAAGTTTGATTTGATATCAGCCTCTTGCAGTCGCAGCAGAGCTCAGACTGTGAGATGGGGAAAAAGCACTAGGAGCCAGTCAGGTGTGCTGCTGTACTTATGTGCTAACAAAGAACACACTGATAGCAGAAGAGTGCAGAGTGACAGACAGGTGAGCACACCAGTCTGCTGCTTCTACTTTCACTGTCCAGTCACAAGATGGAGGTGAGACAAGACCTGTAAGTGTGACTATGCATGAAGGTAAAAAACCTTCCCTGTGCAGCAGCCCCCCCCCCCATACTTAAATACTTACCTGAGCCCCATCGCAACCCAGTGATGTTCATGAGAGCCTCGGCTCTCCGGAGACTCTACCTCCTCATTGGCTGAGAGAGCCAGTGAGCCAGTGAAAATAGAGAGGGGCAGGGCCAAGCCGTGTCTCTGTGTGTGTGAATGGACACACAGAGCAGTGGCTTGGGAGGAAGCCTGCTCAGGTGCCCCCATAGCAAGCTGCTTGCTCTGGGGGCACTTGGCAGGAGGGAGGGGCCAGGAGCACCTAAGAGAGACCAGAGAAGAGGAGGATGGGGGTTGCTCTGTGCAAAACCACTGCACAGAGCAGGAAAGTATGACATGTTTGTTATTTTTATTTATTTTTTTAAACCTTGCTTTTAATTTCATGTTAATAATGAACAAGAAGCTCTTTCACACTGGATTACTGCACAGATCTGAAAGAAATAAAGCACACCAACACTGAAATAAAAATGCACATGGTTCTTGTATTTTGAGAATATTTGTCAGTTTTAAATGTGTGATATGGGATGTTATCCTAAACTATGGTGGACAGGTTGTTCATGATATTCCATTATGGTCTACAGTTTGAAATGAAAGAGCCTTTAAAACCTGTCTTTACAAGAGTTTAAACTGGGTAGATCTTCATCATATCTCAGCCTTTCTCATTTAGTTGGCATAGAACTAAAGCCTCGTACACACGATGCAACGGTCGTACGACCAGATGTCCAAAAACACGTCGGCTATTGTGTCTCGCATACTGACATGCACTAAGCGATCGTACAACCAAGCCTAACGTAGTGACGGGTTACGAGCGTATAAAGAGGAAGTTCAGGGGTCAGGCAAACAGGCAGTCAGGAGGTGACATATCGCTGATACCTGGCTATGAGCATTGTCACCACTAATTCACAAGTAGCTTGTCAGTCAGCACCTGGCCACACCTAGTCCTGCCCACTGCTGTCTGGACTGACAGCACTGCATCTGTTGCTCAAACCCTCTCACTGTGAGCTGCAGTATCTGGGAGGGGCAGCACGTGAAACACAAATAAAAAAGTATTTGGCTTTGTTAAAAGGGTAAATGAAGTTTTTTGTCTACTTCATGAAGTGTGCATAGCTCCCAACTGTCGCTGATTTCGAGGGACTGTCCCTGATTTGGAACAAAGTCCATCTGTCCCTCTTTCCTCCTCATCTGTGCCTCATTTTGGTCTGATCTCTATAGTTGTATATAAAATGCACTACTTATCTATCAAAAGGTGTGTCCTAGTGCTAAACTTTTCATCCAATTTCTAAATTGCTGCATTTGTAAATTCCATAAGCCAGTATAAAAAAATAGCAGTGGTAAAAAAGCACTTGTGGGTTTAACTAACTATTTTTTTCTACAATTCTCCTTTAAGGGGGCATGGCAGGGGGTGTGTCCTATGCCTAGATATTTTTGGTAATAGGTGTCCCAATACTTGGGAAGTATGAGTTTGTGCTTCACATAGATCTGGAAATGATTTAAACCAGAGGTCAGCAACCCGTAGATCGCGATCAACCAGGAGATCGCACCCAGGTGGCTGGTAGATCACAACCTGGGCTTGCTGACCTGCCATCCCAGAGCATCAAACACAGTGCAATGCAGTGTAACACCTGCCAAGCAAACGTGATCAGTGTGGGTTTGACAGGTGGTGTAAAGACGATATGTTGCCTCCTCACTACCTGATTTAAACCCATAATTGCTGTGCAATATATACAATTGCGACATGGTAATACAGCAATTAAAAGTTTTAGGCTGGGTTCACACTATTGTGAATTGGATGTGGGGTATTGTGAATTGGATGCGGATTCCCCCACATCCAATTCACAATAGCAGGAGATTTTGGAGGCAGTTAACCTATCTCCGCTGCGGCTCTGCGAATTTGCTCTGTACGTCTTTTGGTCCATTGCAGGTCAAAAATTTGGGCTGAAATCGGACCTGAAATGGTGTACGGGGATGCACAGGAGCCCTGCTGTGAGCTCCATGTGAAGATAGTGTGAACCCAGCTTAAATCAGATGTGAGTAGGCGACACTGTGCCCGGTGATCTTTGATTTTTCCCATGTTATTCAGGTAGATCTCCACCACTTTAACATTGCCTATGCCTGATTTAGGCTGTCATACAGGTGCCTTTAGTATTTTTCCAAACCTAGGAGCCTTTAGTTTTACTTTAAGGCTGAATTTACACACAGCAAAATGGTAAATATTGCAGTGGCCATGAAAGTGGGAAATACCCCCAGTCATGAAGATATTAGGCTGGGTTTTGATGTGCGTCTAAACCCACCCACAAGCAACTGTTTTGCAGAGGCAATTGACAGGCGGTGAGGAGGCGATGTGACACCTCCTTGGGGCCTGTTTTAACCCCAATTTTGGTGAACAAATGTGTCACAACCACCTGCATTGAACGCATTTGCTTGAATCACAATATGCTAGATGGTTTTTGCCACAGGCAAGTATCACAATTACGCCATGTGAACACCTCGCTCGCTGCATTGCAGCTTAACTGCTTCACCCCCAGAAGGATTTCCCACTGTAGGACCAGAGCACTCTTTGCGATTCGGCAATGCGTCACTTTAACTGACAATTGTGTGGCGTGCGGTGTTGTACCCAAACAAAATGTGCATCATTTTTTTCCCACAAACAGAGCTTTCTTTTGGTGGTATTTGGTCACCTCTGCGTCATTTCTGATCGCCGCTATAAACAAAAAAGGAGAAACAATTTTGCAAAAAAAACAATATTTCTTACTTTTTGCTAAAATACAAATCCAAAGAAAAAATAAGGGATCAGTAGATCTCTTACATGCCGCCTGTCAGAACGGGGAACGACCCTATTTACTTTGGCGGTTCCCTGTTCTTTCCCACTGGCAGCTCACTGCGGCTCGCCGGCGGACATTGGGTCCGTCCGGGCCACGGGCACACTCCTGTAGAGTGCGGCGGGCACGAGAGTGCGCCATCGGTGGCACGCTCTCGCCCCCTAGCTGCGCGGCCACATTGCTGCAGTAAATAGACAGTGCGCGGTCGGGAACCGGTTAAGGAGGGCACTAAAAAGAAGGCTCAACCTCACGTTTTTAATGCCGCCCTCCCAACCACTAGTCTAAACAAAATCTTCATTTAAATTCTGAATGAATAACTATGTGCCATATATTATACTTTCCTTTAACCCACCCACAATGTTTAATGAAAATTTGCTGGTTTAGAATTTCTCTACAGACTTGCGCACATATCGGGTCAAAGGCAAGTATTTTTAGCATATATATTTAAGCCTTTTCCATCTATCAGATACTGCATGCTTCATCATTACATGCTCATTCTCCACATCACATCAGCAGCAGAACTGCTTTATCATGATTTCCCTTCAATGGAGTCACAGCTCCTTTGTACACACTGCTTTCCACTCTGCTTTTATCCTGGTCTTTGTCTCTGCTGCATGGAAATTGATCCCTCATAAAGCATGATATCAAATTCAGCAACTGGCAAAAGGATAACATTTCAAAGGTGCAGTGTGGACTGGAGAGAAGACTCTGAAGGATGAGAAAGTTGTCTTGCTGACTCAAACATGGATGCTTAGCTAAAATATGAAAGCTGACTACATGCTGTTAAATCCTATTGTTCACCCCATCTAAAGAATTTCACATTGTGGATAACCTCGAGACCTCTGACTGTATGCAAAGCAGGAGGCCTCAATAACAGCATTGTGCCGCCAATGTCTGCCTTGAACAAGAGCAAAAGCCCAATCTCACTGGTTGTTTCAGACATTTAAATGGAGTCTGGGAGAGAAAAGCTCTTTGTGAGTCAGTTCCGTTAATTAGACCTAAATTACCATCCTTAGTGGATAAACACAAAAGATAGTAACTGGACCTCTGCAAGGCCACTGAAATTAAGAATTCTGATGTGATGAGAACATGCGCTGAGGAATTGAAACTAAATACTGCTGGAACTGCCAAATGCCAGAGCTGGCACTTTATTTCAGAAGTGGTATACTATTTCTTTTTTGTCTTACAAAAAAAAGTTTGCTGCCTTTTCTAGACCAGTTCTGTAGAGCTGAACTGTTTGTTCATTTTTCTTTTAGTGTTATACTTTATATTTTAGCATAATTGCGATCACAAGGGTATTAGCTGTCTCCAAGTGTGTGACAAATGTGCAACTGGGCTTTTTAGAAGAACAAGCGCGTTTGTCAGCTGTGTGCGATGAGGCAGTCGGCGCTTTATTCTCTAAAACTCGAGGATATCAAACTTGGTTCCCTTGTTTTACAATAATCCTTGGGAATTATCAGTCTTTTAAATCAGTACTTTGCAGACAGAAAAAACATTTTTCTGGGAAAGCAACATGGGTTAGGGCTTTGGGATTTTGCGGGGTGCATGATGCCCCTTATTCCTCACCTTGAATGAAGACATGATAAAAAAATATTAGGCAATTAACTTTTCACTACTTAGGAAATACACTTATTCATCTGATTTGATGTGCCTAGAACTGTATGCTTCAAAAATTGCTTGCAGAAAAGTGTAACATAAAAGTGGCTATGGGGCACATTAAAGAGACCTTTTTTGCCAGTTTATTGCAAAAGACTATTTATTATTTATTTACAGTGGAACCTTGGATTACAAGCATAATCCGTTCCAGGTGAATGCTTGTAATCCAAATCACTCGTATATCAAAGCAAGTTTCCCCATAGGAAACAATGGAAACTCAGATAATTCGTTCCACAGTGACTGCTTGTCAATGCAGTACTGTATGTGACCAGAGGTCCTGGGGCACTGGTGTATGCAATACCGTATGTGGCCAGAGGTGTGGTGGCGCTGCTGAGGCTCGGAGACGCTCGGAAACGCTCACAAACTGTTTACACTTTCGGTATTTACGAGTATTTACGAATGCTTCTAAGCGTCTCCGAGCCTCACCAGCATCTGCACCTCTGGCCACATGCGGTATTGCATGCACAGAGGCTTAATCCTGCTCGTTTTGCGAGACAGCGCTCGCAAACCGAGTCGGGATTAAAAAAAAAAAACTGCTCGTATTGCGAAACACTTGTAAACCTCATTACTCGCAATCCAATGTACTACTGTATGTATTGCAGGTACTTATACAGTATAGTGCCGTCAATTTATGCAGCCCTTTACACATATATTGTACATGTACATCAGTCCCTGCCCTCAAGGAGCTTACAATCTAAGGTCCCTAACTCACAGTCATACATACTCATTATATTGGCATTTAACATAATCTGAGCATGCCATTCACTTGTAAAAGCCTCCCCTGTGTAGAAATTCAATTTCCCTAGTCTGCTTCTGGATGTCACCATCTTGGATGTGATGTCAGATTTTGGGTACCGCCATCTTGGATGTGATGTCAGATTTTGGGTACCTCCATCTTGAATGTGATGTCAGCCTCCCCAGCAGACTCAGGGCTAAGTGACACTCTTTAGTATTAGAGTGGCAATCTATAGTATCCCTGTTGCTCCTGTCCCACAGCTGCATAATAGTTTATGTAGGTGGGTGAGGGAAGGGACAAAATTGCTGGGACAGTATAGAATAATTAGACTGTCTAAGAAGAGGGTGCTATAACATGCAAGGATGTAGCTGTGCTAGGGAATTAACTCTTCTGGAGTAGTCAGATTTTCTAGCAAAGGCCCATTGCAGAAGAATTGATTTATGATTAAAAGAAACAATGCTTTTTATTTACAATATTTGTTTTTTTTTTATAGGATATAAAGGGTCTCTAAGGTACTACAGACACATCAGATTTTATGTAATAAAACAGTGCAAGGAACAAGGTTTGCAGTAATTCATAGCAACAATTTGATCTGATTATATTCATTTTTCACTTGCTGCAGATTTTTAAATAGGAGCCAAGGTCTAAAAATACATTAAGGTATACTTCTGAATGTAAAGCAATACTAAAATCTTGCTTTTTATTGTTTAAAAATACCAAACATGTTATACTTACCTTCTCTGTGCAGTGGTTTTGCACAGAGCAGCCCAGATCCTCCTCTTCTTGGGTGCCTCTTCAGGGCACTTGGCCCATTCCTCCTGTCAAGTGCCCCCACAGCAAGCAGCTTGTTATGGGGGCACCCGAGCCGAGTCACAGCTCCGTGTGTCCATCCAGACATGGGGCCGCAGCTGCTCCCTCTGTCTCCTAATTGGCCCACTGACTTTGATTGACAGCAGTGGGAGCCAGTGCCATCCACTGTGTGTCTTAGTCAATCAGGAGGGAGAGTCCTGGACAGCTGAGTCTTTCATGCAACATCGCTGGATCGAAATGGGGCTCAGGTAAGTATTAGGGGGGCTGAGGGAGGCAGCTACACACTGAAGGGTTTTTATCTTAATGCATAGAATGCACTCTGCCTTTAGAACCACTGGTAGGACATACCTATTCTGTACTTTCATTTCCACATTAAAGCTGGCTGTACCCTTTTGAACCACCCCAACATGGATTGCCAAGCACTGCAGCTTGCAGTCTGCAACATCACAAATGTATTGACAATATTACAGCAAACCACTGATGCTTCCTCTGTGACAGCCACCAGCAAAATTATCAGGCATCGGCTGGTGTTGGAGCTCAGAGGGAGCAGTGACATCACATCTGCTGTCATGTGACAGTGCTAAGGTCTAGCAGTTGGCTGCTAGACCCAAGCGCTGAATCATGGGAGGAGGTCACATGCTTCCCTATACCCAGAAGCATTGGGTATTTTGCAATCATGGCCACAGAAGAGTGCTGGGAATGTAGGTTTGAAGTTGTGGTGGAGGTTGTGATAATGTCTCTTGAATTCCAGCACTACTGTATATGCACTTGCCTGTCACAGAATCACACTATACACAGTCTAACCCCTGTCATTTTATTTATTGGCTTCCTTCCTTACACCCTCTACATTGTTTATCCCCAATGCAAACCCCTGTGATACTAACCATTACAGTAAAATCTAGCCCTTCAGTAAACCTGTGTCTACAGTCTTCAAGTGCTACCTTTGCCAATTGCACAGTGCAGGCCACCCAACCCAAAAACGCAGTTGTTGCACGACAGAAAAATATCTTCCCACCAGTTTTTAGCACCAAAGGGTTTTATTCTCTGCCACCCCCCCCCCCCCCCAACATGATACACCTGCCCAGTGCAGGTAACATCATTCACACCTCTTACCCAAGCACTAGAGGATAGAGTAGACCCTTTGCCTTACTGTGCTAACCCACTGCAACGCAGAGCTCTTACTATGTACTCTCCTGATAGAACAAGGCACAAGATAGGCAGCACCTCCACAACATGCAGGGCATGTATTGGCACCATTCAGCAGTATCCTTCTCTCAGTGGGACCCACATAAGTATTTTCATTGCAGTGATGAGACTGGAGCTTCTTTTACAAAGTCAAAGCTGCATCATTATTACTGAGGGAATTTTAGCCTCCGCAGTGCAGGTTTAATCTCACTGTGTTGTAAAATCAGGAGGCACCATCTTAAAGCTGCTAATACAGAGGCAGATCTGCATTTGGCAATGCATAATGTTTTTCATCCTAGCTTATGTACAAAAATCAGCAGGTTATTTTATTGCTATGTACAAGCAGATATAGATCGTCCCATGTCCTTGCAAAGGCAGAGCTGCTCCCATGTTATCCGTGGAGCCCTGAAATACTGTACATTTGGTTTTTGCATATGGGTATCAGAATTAGAAGCAAACACAGCATGCTTTCAGGTAAGAATGACTTTGGTTTGAGATCATTTTAAAATAATTTTGAGATCATTTTCAATTGCTTGGTTTTTTGCTTTCACTTTGACTTTTATGAGGGTTAAATGCAGTTTAGACACCAACAAGTTGGAGAAGTTGCATTTACAACGCACAACGCAACGCAAGTGCAGCAATAAATACAGCTGAATGATGTTCCTAAAGATTTGGATCTAAATGAATAGGTTTCTTTCCAAAATCTTTTGAACTGCTTCATAAATGCAGGTCAGACGAAAATATGTATATAATGAACAAACCGGTAACTAAATGGTGAAAAACACTGGTTGATTGTGTCAATATCTAAATAACCATGGAGACTTATGGGAATATGGTCAACCCTAGGATACTTAGCAGCTGGCTACTCTTTATGCTTTGTTATTAAAAATTGACCTTAAGGCTTTTTAAAATGTGCCAAAGAACAGGGTATGAGGAAAATTAACCCACAATAATCAATTAGAAATGATCTTTCTTTAGTATGCTTATTCCAAAGTGAAGGATTTCTGATTGATTTACAGCACAGTAATAGTACTTTGTATAAACTACTGTATGTAATTATGTAAATATCATAGATTATATGTTTTGATATCAGCTATATTAGATTCAATTTTATATTTATGCGAAGTGCAGTAATACACGGCTCCCTATAGGCATATAACCTGGTGGTAGACTTCTCTCTGCATGTTCAATGCAAAGCAATAGGGAGTCAATTGAATATTCTAATAATAAACTTGTTGTATTGCAAAAGCATTTTTTTTTTCCTGACTGTTGTAAGATAATAATAAAACGTATCATATATAAATTAATCTCATGGAATCGCTTTCTTTATTTAAACTAGACTTTGTGTCCAAGTAATAGTTGATTCACTTTGCACAGTTGTGTTTGGTGTCATCTGAATCCAGAAAGTAATTTTCTCTCCACATTTTCTTTTATACAAGTAAAGGAATGCATCTGTTTCAGTTGCTCCGCATAGCGAGTAGAACCTCAGGTTTTGCAGGAATCTCTTTGGAGGCTGGCTGTCACTTACCACTTGGCTTCCAGCTGACAATCCAAATTATGGGGTGTGAGTTAATGAAGTAGAACAGCGATTTGTAGCTTTGCTTCCCAAGAGGCTCTGCTGGAGAAACATTCTTTTTACTGCACGACCTCCCATGGTGGTCCAGCTTATTACAGTCTCTCCAGGTCATTTTGCTATGGCTCTTAGAATGCTGCAAATAGACAAAGCAAGGTAAACTGTTGTCTGTCAAACAGAAAAATATTCTCCTTGACTATTAAGCTGTAAGCTTTAAGCTTGGGGTTTATTGTAAAATTTATACCTTAGATTAAATAAATTAATATACAATTGGTAAGGTTTAGTGTTGGGTATTTTTTTTCATTTCAGTTGATCAAACAGATTCTAGGTTTCATTTTTATTATTAATACTTAATTTACAATGGTTTTGACACTAATCAGGACTGTTTTTTTTTTTTGGTAATGTTTTGCCTCAACTTTCTGAAGAATACCTAGAAGATCTTTTGTTAAAGCAGAGTTCCGCCTGAGTGAAAAAAAATTAAAAGTTAGCAGCTACAAATACTGTAGCTGCTGACTTTTAATATAAGAACACTTGTCCTGTCCTGGGATCCTGCAATGCTGGCCCCCAAAGCCGACCCACCCACCGGCTCTGGGTGCAGACACTGGCATCCTTACTAAGGAAAACAGCCTTGGGCTTCACAGCCTGTTGCCCACTGCACATGCCAGAGTTGCGCTGTGCTTTCCAATTGGTCCCTGCTGTGTTCTGGGACCTGTGTGTCTCCCAGAAGGCAGCGGGGAGGGCCGGACATTGCGTAGATCACCACACAAGATTGCAGCGATCTTTCCCAGGAAGTGGGAGCGGATACCTGGTTTTAAAAGGTATCTGCTCCCCCCGAAAGGTGCCAAATGTGGCAACGGAGGGGGGGGTAGGAATCAGACACGTGGAAGTTTCATTTTTGGGTGGAACTCTGCTAATATGGTTCAATAGTATCTTTTGCATCTGTCTTTCATTGAAAAATGTGGATAGTTTACAGTTGTTAAAAGTTTGAAATTTTGAAAAAATATGACTAAGTGGCTGCTGTTTGTAAAGTTTAAGTGATCTATGCTATGGTACGTACAGTTATAAAAATTACGAATACTGCCAGGTGTATTCATTAAGGGCCCTTTCACACGGGCTTTCCGAGTATGGGGTCCGTTTTTGCTCAGCGGGGATCGATCTACTGATCCCCACTGAGCCAATGGATGACAGATCCATCTCTGCTCACTGTCCGTTTTCATCCGATCCGCTCCGATCTGATACTACAGACGGATGGAAAATAGGTTTCCATCTGTCTGGATTTCACGGACAGGATCAGATCGGAGATTGGCGGATGTCAGTGAACATGTCACCGCTGACATCCGCCGCTCCATAGGACTGCATGGAGAATCCGTTCAGGTCCGCCTGAAAAATGGACAGCGGACCTGAACGGAAAGCCCGTGTGAAAGGGCCCTTAAGCGTTTGTTTTCCCAACATTTCATTTTTCTGCTATGTGCTTGCTGTACCATGTACTTGTATGAGAAAGTCTCCTGTTCTCTTTGTATTGCTTCCTTTGTGTGAAATCCCTGGTGTCCCTCCGCTTTCCTATTAAATACTAACCACACTAAGCAGGAGAACACAGCGTGGTCTCTAGCTATGCTGGGAACTCAACCTGCTCTCCTCCAATGATCAAACAGAGGGAATGTGATCATTTATAAAAAAAGGAAAAAAGGTTTTTATATATTTTTTTATATTTTTACACAAATGTTTGCCTTTCATTTATATTTTAAACTGAATGGGTTATTTTACAAGGTGATCGTTTACAACTGCTTTAAGACTAAAAGCAATTGTGTGATATTAGATGTAACCTACAGCAATCAATCAGTAAAAATAATATCTTTTTTTTTTTTTACTTTTTTAACTATGGTGTAGTTTACCGTGATTGGTTGCTTTGGGCCATTGCACTTTCTACCTCAATATTTCTCTTTTCAAACTTTTTGAATCTTGAAGGGGATAAAACACAGTCATTAGAATACATTACATTAAGCTGTCTCTATATTAGCTATTAGATCAGAAAATAGCCGTATGATTTTTTTTACATTGATAACAAGCAAGTAGTTTATTTAGCAATGTTATACATGAGGAGAAGAAAATCAGTACAAAAAAACAACAAAATTGTTACATAAGGAGATGATCCAAGAGGACTGGAGTCCATATACAAAACAGACAATGTAATCAAAGACTAAACCAGCAGCAAGGTATCATGGTAGAGCGTCCATGGTAGATAATATGAAGTAACATGTACATGTGGCAGAGTGTTGCAACAAACTGTCCCAAGTTTTTTTTTTATATTTAGAGGGGCAACTCAGATGAATTCAAATGAACTTTTTGTACGGAAGAGTAATTTTGATTTCTAATAATAGAAATCAATAATATAAAAATGGGAAATTTGGGCTGCAAGGTAGTACATATGAAAATCAGGCAAATCAGTCCCGCCCCGGGTCATTTTTTTTTTTAGGGTACTCCAGGGTAATCTGTGCCTGCTATTGCCCAAACATAGGTTTTGAAGATAGAATCCATTGTCTTAAGAGACTGTAGTGGTAGGTAGATGGGGGCATGCCAAGGGATATACGGGATTTTGGGTAGTAGAACCATTTTAATTAAGTTAATCCTACCTATCACCCCAAAAAGAAGCCTGCCTGACACATGAATATAAGTACCTGAAATAAAATAATAAAGTAAAATGTCAGAATTTTTGCGTACAGAGGTCAAAAGTCAGAGGGGCACATAGTCAAAAGGTGATCTGATGACACAGACACCTAAATATTGCAATGAATTAATTCTGGTGAGAGGGAGGGATGCCTGGTCCTCAAAAAGAAGGAACGTAGTCTAGAGGGAGGATCTGGGACTTGTGCCAATTATTTTTTAAACCAGAGTGTTCCCTGAATTGCTCAGTGGTGTCCAGTGCAGCTAGCAGTCAGGGTCCACAGTATTCCAGATACAGGAGTATGTCATCAGCATACGATCCTATGGTCTCAATTAGTTTTCACATGCATAGACCCATATATCAGGGTTAGGCCTAATGAAGATTGCCAATGGTTCCACAGCCAGGGCATATACGAGGGGAGAAATTGGGCAAATTTGACTTGTTCTCCCAAAAAGGGGAAAGGTTTAAAAAATCCAACCATTCACTGATACCCTGGCTATCGGGGCATGATATAAATTAGCCATTAGTCCAAAGCCAAAGCATTTAAGCATTCCCAAAGATAGCACCATTCCACTGAGTTGAAAACTTTGGCTGCATCTAGTGCCATTACCTCTCTTGTGCCGACATGGTCATGATGGGCTTGACGGTTCATAAACAAATGTCTTGTGTTAATTGCAGTATTCTTACCAGGTATATAACCCATCTGAGCAAGGTGGATTAGGGAGAGGATTACCTGATTGAGGCGACATGGCAAGTACCTTGCTAAAATTTTGAAGAAGTGAAATTGACCCATAAGTCTTTGAAAATAGCAGATTTTACCTGGTTTGGGGATTAATATTATATATTCTTCTCTCATGGAATTAGAGACTGTTGAACAGTCCAACATACTATTGAATAGGTCTGATAATCTGGGGTTTAGTGTTTCATTTTAATATGCATAAAATTCAAGGGACAGCCAATCAGCACCTGGAGTCTTGGCATTGGTGAATTGTGATATAGCTGTAGCTATTTCATCAGTGGAAAGTGGTGGATCAAGAAGAGCCACCTGCTTCACAGTCAATTTTGGAAACTCTGTGTTACAGAAAGGCTTGTGTGTCTAAGGCAGTATACACAGAAAATTATAGAGTATAGGGTGCAAAAAAATTGCAGAATTCTGCAGTGATTAGATGTCTTATGAGTTATTTTCATCCCATACATGAGGCCATTATTGCCCAACTATGCCAAACAGTTAAATAGCCTACGCATATATTGCTATCATACATAATCAGAGGGCTATGTGTAGTAAAGTTAGTGGTACTGTAGTAGTTGTCCTACTGTGTACATATCCCAGAACAATATATATAGTAGAATGCCAGCCAATGCTTTTGTAGTTTTGGATAGAATAGGCATGGATTAGAAGCTCTGAATGTTTTTTTTTTTTATGTTTTCTGTGTCTCTATATGTGTACATTTTCTTATAATGTGTGGAAATGCTGAAGCTTCTATGAGGTTTTCATTGCTATTTGTATATCTAAGAAGGGGGTTCCCCATATTTGCTGTGTGGTCACCAGGACAGAAAATGAGGGGAAATAGCTCAAACAAGAACAGAAACAACAATACAAATATGACTGAGGTGCTAATGCATTCCAACTCTAACTCTAAAATTTTGGTTGGGGACCTACTTTTTTGTTTAAAAATGATGATGAATGTTAAAAAACACATGGTTGAATGTTAATTATATGTACATTGTATCTGGAAAAAAACAACTTTAGGTAGTGAAAATGTTTAATTTGTGTAACCTTTTAATTTAATGGTAGTTGTAATTACTATATTTATTTTGTGTGAAATTCTTCTTACTGTGTTGAGGGTTTGCTTTGTATTTTTATTTGCCTTTCTTGCTGTGAAGTCACACCTTAATCATGGGGTAGAGGCCAGCCTGTGTTTTCCCTTTTGTTTTTCCTTAGTCCCTCTTGCCCTCAGCAGTCAAGTATTTATGTTGATAATCTGGTATGTGGTACTCTGTGCAGGCACACAGACCATCATTCTTTTCTAATGAATAATTAAATTTCCATATGGCAAGTCCAGCATTGCAGCAGATGCAGCAGTTGCTAAGTGCATCGTTCATTAGACTGTAACGTCTTTTTTTTCCTCAGTCCTAACCATTAAAGGAAATCTAACACCACAGAGTTTTAATGAGGAATGAGCGATTATTTATTCTCTCAAACCCTTCTGCTACCATGTTTTTGTGTGGTAATATTAGTCATCATCTCACCAACACCTTGAACTTTTGATGTCATTCATCAAGGAATTGGAGCATTACAAACAAACAGAGAAAATGATGCTAGTGTCTCAAATCATTTGTTACACATCCTTTCCTTCTTCAGCTACTCATATGCTTAAGTAGGGCTGCTGTTAGAAATTATGAATTATGGGGCCCCGTACAAACTACCTGACGGGGATCCAGCCTGTCCTTGGGCCCAAACCTGCCCCCACCTCAAAAAAAAATGCAGCTTTGTCCTCACGTGATATTTATCATCCCTTGTGATACCTTGGGTAGTGACAGCTACTCTTTATGGAGAGATCTGGAGTTTATTAGAGCACTGCATGCAACACCATGCTGATAAAAGTCCATGCATGGCATGTCTGCGCCCCATATGAATGGGCCCTAAATGAGGCTCTAGGATGCATTCACTATCTTTCTATGATCATCATTATCATCACACAGTACAGGTGCTTTGAGCCACCTGTGATAATCATGATGATAATAATGATGAATTATACAGCAGCTACATGTGATCATTATCAATGGAGATGATCACATTTAAATGTTGTATAATTCAATCACGGGCAACACCCAGGGCATGGCATAGGTGAAGAGGGAGTTTTGGCTGTGACTGTACCTTTTAGAAGAAAATAAATCCTCTGCAGCCTTGATGGTTTCCAATTTCCTCACTCAGTACATAGAAATGTAAGTACCGAGTTAGCTCCTCAGTTGACAGATAGCTCCGGCTTACCAGACTCTACAGGACATCCTGTCAACGATATTAGTAGGATCGCAGCTCTCGTTAGTCACCATGTTGATTTTTACTGTATGTACTCCCTATACATTAAGATGTACCAGCAATTTCCTACCTGCCTAACTTTACAATCGAATGTTACTCACACCCTTGTGTTTGTATGTTTATATAATCTCAATAAAATCTTTGAAATAAAAAAAAAAAAAGAAATGTAAGTACCGCTGCTCCAGGTGAATGGGTACTGGCAGGGCGGACCCCAATGAGTGCTAGCCACGGCTCATCTCCGTCTGGCAATGTAGAAAAGAAACAGCTGCACCTCAAAGGAAGTCTGAAAAAATATAGATATATAGATAAATAAAGATATATTTTTTCGGACTTCCTTTGAGGTGCAGACATTTCTTTTCTACCTCACTTAGTACAGTGTGCTGTGACTGTCTGTGTGTTCACAAAGAGACTGCACTGATGATGATGATCGCTGCCACTAAATCCCCCTCAGCCTGAGCCCCAGCCCACCTTCTCCTCAGCACTTACTTGCTGAAGGAGGCAGGCAATGAAGAATCTGCTGTGAGTGATATCACTCCGCCAGAGCCAGAACTTTATTGTTATTATTGACAAATGTGAGTGAACTGGTGTTAATCTGCTTGCATGTCGATCTAGGAAAAAGAATCTCCCCTTGAAACAGCCTCCTGGGCCCTTGTGAATGAACTGATGGGGTCCAGGCAACATGACTTAGACCACCCAGGGGAATGGGGGAAGCATGAACAAAGTGCCTGCAACTGCATCAAGAGGATCAGTGTCAGCGATAGGACAGTACAGCTGGCTCTTCTGCTTGGCAGGTGCCCGGGCCCCCCTTTTGCACTGATGGGGTCCTGGCCCAGTACAGGAGGGAGGGCTGTACTGTCTTATCAGTGGCCAAGTGCTTAAGGAACTATTTTGTATTACTTGGGAATGGTTTACTAAAGTTAGACAATTGGTAAAGCTGTGTTGACTTTAGTCTTCCAATCATAAAATCCTGGAGCAATTTTGCTTTTTTTTTTTTTTTTTTCATGTATATCATTGGGTAAGTGAACTTAGCTTAATTTATTCATTAAAGTAGATCTAAATCCTAACACTATAGCTGGATACACACTATACAACCTTTGTTGTTCAAGTTCCTTTAGATTTACCTTCAACTATGTAGTGCAAGGGCCTGACTGATTGCATACAAATTGAAAGTGTTTAGGTTTGATCTCATATTATATGCTTTTGGTAAATCTAAAGGATTTTTTTTAGAAAACACTATTTTCACTTTTTTTACACTTTGTATCTCAGTGCACCTGCACATTATTGAGGTCATTTTCCTGATAGTGATAAAGGTGGGCCAGGCTTGTGTGCGTTAGCCTGGTCATTTGTAATCTGTAGCAGGGGTGCTTATGAGATAGCGGCAATGCAGGAGCACAATTTGCAAACAGGGAAGTAGCATTTTTACCGAAATGCCTGAACGAGGACCATTATGGCAGGGTGCCGAGGCATTTTTTAAAGAAATCAGCAGATTTTAAATGGTTGTTTATATGATATTTTTGGTGATTAAGCTAAGAGTTATGTACCGTTTCAGTAATTCACCCCAAGGAGTAGGGAATTCTCACTTTGAAAAGTGTTGAATTAAGTTAACACAGCTTCACCTTGTTTACTAAAATAAGTTTTGCAGCATGAATATTCTCTGCTCTTTTAGTATATTAACCCATCAAATGGATTTAATCTACAACAGCCTTTCTCAGCCAGAGTTCCTGCTGAAGTTTCTAGTGGTTCCTTGAGTAATGAGCAATGGAGAATTGACCACCCACCTAAACTGACTACTAATGCAAGAGGGCAATTTTCAGCTAACTACCAACATAAGGGGTTAGAACTGACCAATGTTAAATATACCACAATTTTTACTATACATGTTTGTTTTTTTTGTACTATTCATTTAATTTTATGTTTATTACTGAAAACAATTTTGTCATATGAGAAAGGGAGTTGTTAAAAATGATCTGACCTAGGTATGCCACATATTTTATAATTTTTTTTATAAAACTGTACAATTTACTGCTAATGTATTGTGTGCTGTAGGTGTAATTATTTTTCGCAGGGGTTTCTTAGAGGTAAAAAAGGTTGAGGAAGGCTGATCTATACAATGCTTTCAATTTTCTGAGTCATTAAATGTTATTAAAGAGGACTCTTCAAGAAAAATTGAAGGTCCACTTTACAGTCAGTCCTCCACCGAACAAACAGAAATAACTTGGGTAAAAAAAAACAAAACAAAAAAGAAGTGCTTATAAAAGAAGACACAATAAATTCCACTGCTTTTGGGAAACATGGTTGATATGACTGCGCCTCACTGCTACCACCCGGTTTCACTTTTGTAATGCCATGAAAATTCATTGTAGCTCATTGCAAGAGTGCCTTCTCTATTTTTTATAGAATAGTACATCATAGGTACATTTTAAAGTGGTTTCCACTTTCTATAAAAGAAGTTCCCTTTCTTCTTTTTTTTTTTTTTTTCTATTTGCTTTCAGTGCCAGTTGTCTTTCAAGTAGTTTTGGTTAAAGAATGAAATGGAAAATCTCATTAATTTTCTAGAGAAACTGCCCATTTATTATCATTTCAACAATTCATGTTAACTTCAGGGCTTCCAAATTTGTTTTTGGAAAACACAGCATCCAGCTCTTTTCTGGCGGTTAAAGGAAAGGGTTAGCTCATTTTGCTGGAATGTCAGGTGGATATCTGTATTATTTTTACTTGCACAGTAAATTATTAAGAGTGGTTTACAGGCTTTAGGCAGCCCCTGGGTGTCTTAACATAAACATGAACTTTCCTATGTGATCTCAGAATAGAGAAGTGAGAATGGGTCTTGAACTTTGAAAGTTCATGTTGTGTTTGGTTTTTAATGAAGTCAATACTTATTTTCCAGATACTTGTTGTATATATTAGATTCCATATATAACTTTAATAGTCTTATGCTTTGCTCTTCTAGTCTCTTAACCACTTGAGTCCCTGCATCTTTTTCCCCTTGAATCCCCTTATGACCCAGAGCATTATTTTTGTTATTTTGGTGATGTGTTGGTTGCTAATATTACACCTTTTAGCATCTGTAGTCTATCTTAGCATATTATACATATACAAGAATCACCCCCTTTAAAAGAATCACATTTTGTTGCTTTGCAGCCTGAAATTAAGACATACACAGTTTTTCTTCTATCCAGATGCATTTATTCAGTGCAACTCATAACATCCAAGTGGAAGATATAACACCAACCTATCAAAATAAATAACAAAAAAAAAAGTATACCCCTTATAAAAATGACTTGTAAACTCAGTTGGATGTAGTTTATCACCTTCTCAATGGCACCCAAAGCCATTTGCATTTCAGCTGTGGTCATTTTGATTAGCTCAGCATGAAAAGAGTTTTCTTGGAGCATTTCAGTCAATGGTAGTGCAACTGAAGCAAACAATCAACTATTGGTGGCAAGGCACTTTAAAAACATCTCCAGGATAAAGTTGTGGACAGGCACAAGTCAGGAGATGGATACAAAAAAAAATTGAATTCTTTAGAAGCACAGTGAAGTCTAATATTAAGAAGTGGAAGGCATTTGGTATAACACAGACCCTCCCCGAATCAGGACATAACTCCAAACTGGGTAAAAGAGCCAAGAGGAAACTGATCAGAGAGGCTACCAAGAGGCCTACAGCAACTCTGACACAGTTGCAGGAATTTATGACAAAGAGTGGTCATTATGTGCATGTGACAACAATATCACAAATTCTCCACAAATGTGGCTTTTATGGAAGGGTTGCAAGAAAAAAAGCCACTCCTCAAGAAAGGCCACATGCAGTCATAACTGAGCTTTGCCAAAACACACCTCAAAGATTCTGAGGCTACATGAAAAAAGGTGTTATGGTCAGATGAGAATGAAATTGAACTATTTGGTCTCAACACCAAACAATATATCTGGTGGGAATCCAATACAACTCACCATCCAAATAACACCATTCCTACAGTAAAGCATGGAGGTGGTAATATCTTGTTACGGTGTTGTTTCTCTGCAGCAGGGACTGGAGCACTTGTCAGGATAGAAGGAAAAATGGATGGGGCAAAATGCCATCACATTCTTAAGGAAAATCTGTCAAAAAAAAATCTGTTGTCAATGGGAAGAAGGTTTACCTTCCAACATGACAATGACCCAAAGCACACAGAAAAAATGACCACACAGTGGTTAAAGGAGAAAAAGGTGAATGTCCTTGCATGGTCTAGTCAGAGCCCAGACTTAAACCCCATTGAAAATCTGTGGAATGACTTGAAGACTGCAGTCCACAACCGGCCACCATTAAACAGACACATCCCAACAGGCTAAAGGCTGTAATTAAAGAAAAAGGTGGTTCAACAAAATATTGATGCAAGGGGGTGATCCTTTTTCTAACTGAGTGATTATGTTTTTGAATTGTTTTTAATTTTTTTTTCTGACATGTTGGAGTAAATACAGCTGGATAAAAGAAAAAAAATGTCTCTTCATTTCAGGCTGCAAAGCAACAAAATGTGATTATTGTGGGTGATTCTTTTCTATACCCACTGTGTGTGTGTGTGCGTATATATATATATATATATATATATATATATATATATATATATATATATATATATATATATATATATATATATATATATATATATATATATATATATATATATATATATATATATATATATATATATATAT
>BLSH010552252.1:708794-720519 GCA_018402905.1 Glandirana rugosa | reverse complement strand
TAACGGATGTTCAGGGGCATTTGGATATTTTTTTTCCAGCTGCCCCTGAACTCATTTAATGTTATCTTATCAGTACATGTACACAGGGTTGTTTAAGGTCGTTTTCAGTTGCGTTCAGAGGCTTTTTTTGGAACGAAAAAAAATAGGTTCAGACGCAAGTTCAGAGGCATTTGAAACGCCAAACAGCTTGGAAATGCAGCTAAATGTGTCTAGGAGTGTTTCGTTTACATGCGTTTCCATTTTAAAAAATATATATATTTTTTTCAAACACGCTCCTAGACGCGAACATGGCTAAACGCGGCATGCAAAATGTGGCAAAGCGGGCGTTTTAGATGCCGGCTTCTAGCTGTCAAAAAAATTCATTCAGGGGAGGTTGAAAAAGCGTCCCGTGTGCATGAAGCCTAAAGGCAAAACTTTTTTTTTAGTTTTGGATAGAGTGGAGAGGGATTAGAACACCTGAAAGTTTTTATTCATATTTTTGTTATTATTATTATTATTATCTGTGTGTTAGGGATATTCACCTTCTTTATTTATCCTGTTTACCGTTATCATCAAAAGTGAAAGTAAAAGAAAATTCCAAAGCCATCTGAACACTAATAGAGGGGAAATCTTCCAATGGGGACGCTAGTTCTGGTGACACTCGGGGATTCCCCCACTTTGGAGGGATTTTCTCTCACTTCCTGTTTTGACTATGGGACAGGAAGTGCAGGGAACTCTCCCCAGTAGGGAGAAGAAAAAAGTTTTGCATTTAGTTACACTTTTAGATCCAGTTCACACCACATGCAGTCCAGTGCATATAAAGTAGGTTATATGGTTTCCACTGACAGTTCACACCAGGGTGGTCAGTTCCAGTACAGTGGAAAAAAAACAGAATAAAAAGAAAAAAACATCTGGAATGCATCAGGAAACATCTCAAAAACAAATAAAAAATGCAACGGAACGCATCAAAATATGCACATGCAGAAACGGATCTGGAGTGCGTTTTTGTAGTTTGAGCCATCCATAAGAAGAAAAGCCGACCTGCAAACATGGTAATTAATGAGCTCTGCAGCACTATCTTTTTAATTTGGGTTCAATAAGACTTTAATGTAGATTGGTTCAACCTTCTGAAATGACCATTTTTAGAATGCAGAAATAGAAAAAAAGGGCAAATAAAGATGAGTGAATCTCCTGAAATCATCATTTTCTAATTCATTATCTGTGTTCTCATTTGCAGCTGGGAAATTCTGACAACCTTTGTTGTGCTATGATCAAGCATACCTCCTGGCTAAAGATCTCTGTAAAACAGAGCTGTCTTTCTTTAATTACACACTATTGACTTCAGTCAAACGCTTTGTGTTTCTGGCAGCATTTTAATTGTGCTAGCATTTAGGTGGCCTCAACTGGCCCTAAAAGGTAGCAGTACACAAAGATAAAAAGGTGGTGTGTGTGTCAGAATGGGCGCTATTGTTTTGGATCTGTCATGTTGCAGACTCAGCACGACAGTGGGACATTGATTTTACAGCTTGACAGATTCCTCCAAAGCTGTGCTAGAAAGGACAGCAAGTTTGCATTATTACAAAAGCGAAAACCATTCAACATAGAACAAGTGTCAATATAATGAGATACTGTTAGGCAGTGTAAATTGTCTGCTCTCACAGTGTGTAATAAGATCCAGTCTTATATTAATACATAATCTCTTAGGTTGAAGAAAAAAAATTGACGCATAGCTTTGTTTATTTTGAAAACTGATGCAAAAATAAACAATCTGAATAGTGTACTTAATCAGTTCTGCCATACAGCGCACTATGTTCCGGGAGCAGTGAACATTGAGCAGGAATGATTTGCTGAGCATATGAAATAAGCTGGGAAGGAAAGTCGTAGGAAGTGGTATGTTATAACTTAAATAGGAGGACAGTCAGTGTTGCAGAATGTTGCATGGATATTACAGATACGTGACAACGTTTAATAAGCAGTTGAGAATTTTTAGTATCACTGTTAAAGATATTGATAAAATAGAACGAGTTCAGAGACGGGTAACAAAAATTGGGAAAGGTCTGGGGGATAAAACATATCAAGAGCGACTTCAGGAACTTAATATGTACAGTCTGGAGGAAAGAAGGGAGAGGGGAGACATGATTGAAACCTTTAAATACATCAAGGGGGTGAATAAGGTTCAGGAGGGCAGTCTTTTCAATATGAAACCAAAATCTAGAACACGGGGACATGACCTCAAACTAACTGGGGGGAAGTTCAAAACTAATCTTAGAAAGTATTATTTTACTGAAAGGGTGGTTGATGATTGAAATAAACTACCAACAGAGGTTGTGAGACAGTCAACAGTAAATGGCTTCAAACATGCTTGGGATAAACATAAATCTATAGTCAGACAACAAGGTTAATGTAAAAAAAATATATAAAAAAAAAAAATAAATAAATAAAAAGGGGCAGATTCGATGGACTACTCAGTCTTTTTCTGCTGTCACTTTTCTATGTTTCTATGTTTCTTATACTGTATTTAGCAATTATTCTATCTATCCATTTAACGAAAAGTAAAGGTACTTACTTAAAAACCCTCATCAGGGCTGAAATGGGTATGAAAAGTAGCAAGACATACCAGGCCAACTAGCCCACATATTCAACAAAAGTTCAAATCTAATGGTGCCCATAGATATAAAATTCTATATGGTTGAATATTGTGCTGGACTGACTCAATCAGTAGGTCAATGGCTAGGTGATGGTGAGGGTAGATTGGAAGAGTTCTCTTCCAATGATTTCTGCCCAACTAAACCAGAAGGAGGTGGTGAACCCCTTTGGGGGCTTGGGCTGCTGCCTCTGTGTACGGCTCTGAGGCTGTTTCCTTGTGGACTAGTAGAGGTAGAAAAAGAGGGAGCGCCTCCCTGGTTTAGCCTATCAAGCGTGAAACAATAGAAATTGGACAAGGTTTTCTAACCATCCAATTACTTTTCCCCATGAAAAGATTTGGCCCAGAGCTGTCTGAAAACGAAATTGTCACCCGATGCAATGTTATTTTTTCCATTTAATATCTATATAGAGGTAGATAAAGAGCCAGTGCCTGATATCCAATGAAATGCAAGTCAAGAGGTGGATTTGTGGTTGTAGCAACAAGTGATCAAGTCAATGTGTTTTGGGGGAAAATACTCCCCCTTCCTCAGGGATGCTCAAACGAGTGTGTCTGTGACACCAAGGTCGGAATCATATGTGTCCGTTGGGTTTGCTATGCTACCACTGCAGTTCTCCACCTCTTGACTTGCATTTCATTGGATATTAGGTGCTGGCTCTTTATCTACTTCTACATAGATATTAAATGGAAAAATCAACATTGCATCGGGTGACAATTTAGTTTTTAGACAGCTGTGGGCCAAATCTTTTTGTGGGGAAAAGTAATTGAATGGTTAGAAAACCTTGTCCAATTTCTATTGTTTTGCGCTTGATAAGCCAAACCAGGGAGGTTTCTACACAGCACCTACTCTACCTGTTACCTAGGTTTAAACATAGCTAATGTCCAGCTGTTCTCTACTGTCTGTGTTTGGACCTAAACTGGGCATACATGCATCAAAATTCTGCAGGTGCAACAAGAACTGGCCAAATTTTGATTTGTGTATGGCTGTTCCCATTCATGAGAAGTGGATCCATTGGTTGACTTTTCGTGAATGGTCCTGCTGGAAAATTTTACTTTGATCAGCGCTTACAATGAATTGGCTGCAGTGCTGATCAGTGTATTCTGACTGCAAGGAAACCCCACTGTCATAATACGTTCCTTAAATGTGTGGATGAAGAAATTGGCTCAGTTTTTTCCTCATCCACACATTTGAGGACACCTGGCTGAATGAAAAAACTGAGCCATGTATGGCCAGCTTTAGTGTCATTGTGGGGCAAATTTGTAGTTGGCTACAGTGGATATTTTTGTTATTCAGGCTGAGCATGCTACTGGAATTCAGTTCATGCACGTCATTATGTACTAACATGATTAGAATTGGTTTCAGAAAATTGGAACATGGTAGCCTTCATTGCTGAATGGGTACCGTGGTTTTGACAGATAACAGCCATCTTGACATGTTCCAGTTAATATCCACACATAAACCACAGGAGGAAATTGGGGGAGGAAATTGGGCTTATAGAGCTGATTTACATCTTAATTGTAGAATGTCCAATCTGTTATTGGTCAGATATGAGTTGCTTCTGGCTTATGAATGGAGCAATGACAGATCTAGAGTACCCTCATGTTGTGATAACTGGATTGTATGTGTGTACTGTAAAGAAAACCTGTCATGATCACTGTTACTTTCTGCTGTAGTCACATGATTAGTGGATGTAGTAAGAGAATAACTATTGGGAACAACAGGGAGCCAATCACATGAGCAGAACAATTATATATCTGGGGGAAATCTATAGAAAATTACCCAATGCAAGGAAGGTAGATAAATAATAAAAACATAACTGGCTGCAGATTGAACTGAAAGCAATTTTATTAATGTGAATTCACAAAAAGGCATGAGGCTACCCTTTAATCTTGTACTGACCTTTAAACCCCTTTCTTCCCTAATACCAGAGCAATTGAGTTTGAGCAGTTTGAGACGTTTCTATAGCAACAATTTAGAACTGCTAATCCTCCTTAAAATATTTCATGTGATTATGAATTGTTGGAAAGATCTAAAACACAAGCTTTTTACCTTCCTCTCATTAAAATAGTACGTCATTACATTTGTTCTTTGTCAGCATAAATTGAAAATGTTGCTAAAGTGAGTTTTTATTTTTCATGGAAAGAGTTATATAGAATGTTTCAGTGCAAATGTTTAATGTTCTTTTTCGTCCCCCAAATTCTTGGTAAGTATGATGAGGCCGAATATATCCATAGCAACAAGGTGCAGTAAGCATCCGCTTGCTGGCAAACCATCTTTTAATGTTTTTTGGCTTGTACGTTCAGTAGAGATCTGGTGCGTCAAATATATATTTGATGCATGATTGATGACTTCATGTAGTCAATTTCAAGCTCTGCTAAATGAACAGATGTAGCAAACATAAAAAATGGACTTTCATTTGGAAGCCAGCATGTTTATGTATACTTCTTGATAAATTATATTTCTACCTTAACAAGGAGCTAGTTTCTTTCTCAGCAAAGGGACTCTAGCAATGCTCTGCCAATTACTAATTAACTAATAACTAAGAATAAATGTAGCTAGCCTCATTTTTTTTGTTTATTAATTTAATATCTAAAATGCTGTTGTTTATAAACTATACATTTTGCATGTTTAGGTATCAGATTATTCAAAACTGATTTTCCAGGCAAGGATGGACTCTGCTAGGTCAAGGGAACATCAGATTCCATTTTCCTTGTGGATTTCACTGCCAAAATGTCACCCAATATGGAGACTTCTTGTAACAACATTTGTAGATTTGGACCTGGGATTTCAATTGCACCCCAGAAGATTTAACCCATAAAACATCTATCAACAAAAAAAACACCTATGATACATGTTCTTCTGAAATGCTAATTTGGATGGTCATACTATTTTTTCTAGTGAATTCTTGTTTATACTGTTTTCATCCAATATACAAATACAAAAACTATCACTTTACACTGTTTTTGGTAAAACGTTAACAATATTTAAAGGCCATCTCCAGGAATTCCAAAAAAAATCCTTGCACCCCTCCCCCCCAAGAGTTCAAGGGTTGAATGATTTGTTAACTCTATAAGATGAGTAATAAGATGTAATACTTACCTTATTCCTAGCACTCTTCTCTGCTCCAAGTTGTGGCTGGACCAATGCCATCCTCATGTAAAGTGCAGGGCTATTGGCTTCAGGCAACTGGTCCCACAATTTGAGGAAGCCTGCCAGAGTGAGGAGTGAAGTTAGTATCACACCTTATTCCACACTTCATCCCCTAGAGTTAACAAGCATTTAACCTTTGCAACCAACTTTTTTTTTGGTTTGTTTGACATCACATCATACCGCACTGTATGCACTGTTGCAAAGTGTCTTCCTGCTGGATCTTACCAGTAACATCACTCCCTGTATCAGTCTGAGCCACTGCCTCCTGTTTAAAGAGGAATTCCTGGTATCGCATTGTTTACAAAAAAAACAAAAAAACAAACAAAATTATTGTCCCAATATTATCTCAATACTTACAAATGAAAAAAAAAAAAAAATTTTGGACCATAGTCCATGGAACAGTACCAATGTTGTGTCCATAAAGTCCATGGACTGTGGTACAAAACAACATTTTTATTTGTAAGTATTGAGATAATATTGGGACAGGGCACTTTTGTATGGTCGGGGTGAATGAGGTCCACATTGCCACCCAGTGGCCTCTCGTTATATATTTATGCACATACCATACCTGTGGGATTTCTATAAGTTGGAAATCACTGTAGTAGGCACCACTATATAAGTGATATCCACTTGCTAAAAATGTTAAGCATTCTTTGAATGGCACCTGTGCTGGCAACCTCCTGTGTTCACAATGTAGCAGGGCAGATGAGCAACCCTGTGTTCAAATGAACCATAGCACACAGCAGACTAATAACTGTTTCTGATCATGAGGCTGTGGCTTAGTGTTATCAGCCTGCAATGGAAAGCACTGTTATTGGCAGTCTCTCAATTAAGAAATTTGCTTAATTATTTTGTCCTGTACAAGAGCACATATATCTTTTCACAAATTAAAAAAGGTTCAAGACAGAACTAAAAAAATAATACATTTATAAAATAAAAAAAATATATTGCTAATAAAAATGAAAAACTCTATGGTTTACAAAAAACTGATATTTCGATATTGTAAATATCTTCTTTGCTGTTTTTTGTAGAAGCAATGGATCAAATACACTTGTAAGTGTTAATACTGCAGTTACTGATGGAGCTTCTTGGGTGACATCTGAATTTGAATGACAGCTTTTGTGTTAATAAAAATATTATATGTGACAAAGGACATCATGGTTGAAAGAACTAGTTGTGTTGTCCATAGAAACCAAAATCTTTCTAAGTACAGGGAGAATCTGGCTGGTTGCTGTTGTCAACAAAGCCATTTTCTTTTCAACATTTTTCGTAATATGGTCATAGATTACATTTTACACTCCATGGAAAAATGACATTGTTTGACCAATTTGGACTGTCAAATGTATCAATGTTTAGTGTTTTTAGGGTGGGGGGAGTAACATACTGTTATGGCCTGTCTTGAAAGTCAATATGTCATGTTAATTTTAGCGTCCTTTCTTGCAGATAGGCCACATGCAGTACAAATATTTCCTGTACAATCACAGCTTTCATTTGTTTACAATTAGATCATTTTTCCTCTGTGATGGTTATCAGTATGTAATTATTAATTAGGTTTCTGTTGGTAAATGTCTGTTCAGAATTAATTAATGCATAGTACCTTCATGATTAAAGGCAATCTGTTATTTATAATGACAATAATTTATGGTACGTCGGCTAGTAACCAGGATGAGTTAGCAGTTATTGTACCTTCTGGCTGTTAAAAATGTCACTGCTAACCAATGCTATAGAATCCATGCAATCCTGGTACCTTTAGCTGACCATAGATGACTTGTTTCTTTTCTCATTCATCTCAACAAATGGGCTGAACAAAAAAAAAACAGATTTCCTCCAGCTACACAAACTAAGAGGGAAACCCTCCTGAGGGGACATTGTATTCTGACAGCTGTACCCAAGCACTGTCAGATTGCACTGATCAGTGACTGCAACTGTTGATTGAGAAACGTTTTCCAACTTATCCATTCAAGAGAAGTTGACTGTTAGAACAGGGAAGGCCACTCACTGATTGAAATTCATCCCATCCCTGCTGTACTGGATGCATCTTGATCCATCTATGGCCAGCTTTATGTTCCCCTCTGCTTCTGTCTTTCTAATTGTTTCTTCTCCTCTTCACCTGCTTACCTCTCTCCTCTTTAGCCTTTCACTCCACTTTCTTCCTGCCATCCTCTCTCCAGTTCTGTAAACTGTTCTTAAATATATTGGTTCTGTAGAATCCCTTATTGAATAAAACAAAATATAGCAAACAATGTACTTATGACAATCACAAGTACAATGTTTAACTTTATGGTGCATTTACTGCATGAGTTGTGTAGTATATGTACAGTGGCGGTTGGTGCTAATCTTTTTATGGGGGGCAAACAACCCCCCCCAGGCCCGCACTCACTCTTCCACAGCACGGTCCACCCTGCACTCACTCCTCCATGACACGGTCCCCTCCGCACTCACCCCTCCACGGAATGGTCCACCCCACACTCACCCCTCCACGGCATGGTCCCCCCCGCACTCACCCCTCCATAGCACAGCCCCCCCCCCCACACACACAGCCCTTCCACGGCTTCCTCAGCTTCTCCTCCCGGCCAACCTGATCCGCCTCCTGTCCTGATTGGCCGGGAGAAGAAGCCAGAAGACAATAGTGAATATTTATTTGCTGTTGCCGCAAGTGGGTGGGTTCGGGGTGCACCCTGAGTCTAACCTTTTTTAAAGCAAATTAGAGCCTCTGGCTCTAATCATGTGGCTTGAAAATTAAAAATTCATACAAATGTAGTTGAGAATGAGTTTGGCGCCCTGCATGCATCCCTACATGCAAACTAGAGGGGCAGCAACCCTAGGCCCCTATTGGACAGGCCACTCCTGTATATGTATTTTTTGCAACACTATACTCTTCATTATTGTGCTATCTAATTTTGTTTATTCCCTTTTAAGTTCATGAATTGGAAGTGGTACAAAGCTATATCACCCATCCAAACACCCATCTAAAATAGGCCTTGTATGTTACTGGTTGTGGATAATCACTTTTTATGCTTGACATTTCTGGCAATTATATGCATATTTAGCCTCTTTTGTAACAAGTTTCATTGAGTATTTATTTACAGAAGACCTATTTGTTTAAGATTTAGCTAGGTATAAATGAACAGCTACGAATCAACAGTTTAGCTCATCTCCCATGGTGTAATGAAATCTTCTCCAGTACTGTGTTCTCAAAGGGGTTGATTTACTAAAGGCAAATAGACTGTGCACTTTTGTAAGTGCAGTTGCTCCAGAGCTTAGTAAATGAGCTAAAGCTTCACTTTACAAAGAATACCCAATCACATGCAAGGAAACTAAAAAAACAACATTTCTCTTACGTTCACTGACAGACGCAGCTCTTCTTAATTGACACGTGGGGTTTTATGTCGTCCTATCAGGAGTGACTAGGCAAAACAGATGCAAAAGCATCAGGGATAGGCTGGCCCCTCCCATGGGGGCCGTCCTCACCTGAGCCTATAAAACCCCCTGCTGGCCAATGGGATTCAGTTTTGTTTGCCTAGTGCAAAGGAGTTGACTGGGTTCCCTTATGGGACCTGCGTTTTTTTCTGCATGTCATTTTTTTTTTCTCTTTCTGAAAATGATGAAGACTTCTATCAAGCAGCCGGTCTTGGCATAGAGAGGATATCACGAATCCAAAGCTTTGCCCTGACCGGCCACCTCCTGACGACCTACCCTAAAATGTCAGGGCTGCGTCGTTCAGGGCCCGTTCCGTGCGGGCGGCCTGTGGCTGTTGCCACCTATGCCCAGTGTCTGGCTTTTGCCTTTCCAGTGGCCTTGGCCGGCAGCAATCCTTCCCGGGACAAGGGGGGTAAGTCTGCTTCAGGTGGCTACCCGCAACGCCCGTCGGACTGGTGAGTGGACCCCTCCCCCGCCCTGGGGGGGGCGACATCCAGGGCAGTAATTATTTATTGGTGGTAGCTTCTTTCCCTGTCAGGGGGACACTTTTTTATTGCGTGCCCCCCTCCTTCCCCCCACCCCCGCCCCCCCCTGGTCTGCCGCATTTGCGAGGCGTCGCGTTGTGTCTTTTAAGGCCCTGGGACCTATACTGCATCACTGGGGAACGTTCGTTCGCACACTTTTAAAAAATTAACCGCCGCCATTTTGTGGGGCTGGTTTATGCTGCACGAGCGCCATTTTCTCCCCGGTGGCAGTTTGTGGTATTACACTCTGTAAATTCTCCTCAGAGAAGCGCAGCTGCATGTGTGATACAGTCCTCAGAAGCGCCTTTTTTCCCTCACAGCACTGACAGGCTACAGGGCTAGAAGCAGCAGGTTTGGCTGGCTCCTTGGGGTGTTGTTTTTAGTGGGCTTGTCCCCCCAGATTCCCTGGGTGGTCTTAGGTGGTGGTGGTGATACGTGGGGAGGGTGTCCCATTCAGGCTATGTCTGGGGACGGCGATGCGGTGGCTATGGACCCTGCAGCGCCCTCTGTAATGGAGACAGCTCAGCAAAGCTCCGCACAAGCCCCTGCGGTCACTTTGGACCTCCTGCGGGCTCTTTTTGTGGAATTCATTCCTAAGTTTACTGCTACGGCCCCTGAGCCCCCCGCTAAATGCTTGGCCCCCCCATGTCTCCTCAGGTGAAGATTCAGATCATGGGGTCGCCTCGGTTGCCACGGGGACCCCCGCGGAACTCTCTGAGGGCGAATTTGTCCTTTATGAAGCTGAGGAGGACCAGGGGGCCTCAGTGGCGCGCGACAAGGCAATTGTAGCGCCCCTTATTGCTAACATTCGCCAGGCTATGTGCCTTGCTCAGCCTGAGGAGGCGCAGACTTCCACTTATGTCTGTGGGTCTATGAAGCCTCCTAAGGCCCCTAGGGCTTTTCCCTATGTTCAATTTTTTGAACGGGCTGTTTTTAAGGAATGGGGTTCCCCCAAAAATTCCTTCACCTTGCCTAAGCGTTTTGCAGTGCGATATCCCTTTGAGGATGCTTTCCTAATAAGGTGGGCTTCCCCCTCGGTGGACCCACCGGTGGCCCGTCTCAATAAGGCTACCACCCTTCCTGTGGAGGGTTCACCCTCTTTTAAGGATGCGGCGGATCGCCGCACGGAAATGGTGTCAAAGGCTATATTTCAGGTGGCAGGTTTTGCTATGCGGCCAGCCTTGGCCTCAGCAATGTCAGCACAGTCCCTTTCTGAGTGTCTCTCCTCAGTGTGCAAAAATTTGAGTTGCAATTGTGCAAAGAATGAGTTGCATAATTTGCAACATGCGATGGATGGCCTCCATTATCTGTGCGACTCCCTGCTGGACATCATGACCATGCTGTCTAAAATTTCAGCCTTTGCTATTATTATCAGACGGGTGTTGTGGCTGAGGTCTTGGTCGGGTGATCAGGCGTCTAAAAAACGCCTCACTGACCTGGGGGGTCGTTTTGTTTGGACCTCAGCTGTACGAAATCATTAAAGATTTCACGGGGGGAAAGAGTCTCTTTCTTCAGGAACCCAAACGACGGGACTTTCGCAGATGTCAGGGTCCCTCCTTTTCTGGGCAGAAGAAGTATTTTCGTACCTCAGGTACAGCCGGGGCGGGTTCCAAGTCCGGTAAGGCCCCGGCTGGGTCTGGTAAGAGAACCTGGCATTGTAAGCCCGGAAAAGCGGAGGATAGGCCCTCCTCAGCGTGACGGGTTGCCCCCGCCCATATGTCGGGTGGGGGGCCGGTTACTGGAGTTTGCGGACTGCTGGACAGCTCACATCTCCGATCGGTGGGTCCTGGATGTGGTGTCCACCAGTTACCGGATAGAGTTCAAAACTCTACCCCCAGACAGGTTTTTTCCCTCAAACCTAAGACTTCCACAAGGGAGTCTGGAGGAACTGTTCAACGCAGTCCAGTCCCTCGCGGACATGGGTGTCGTGGTGCCAGTTCCACTGGAGGAGAGGTTCTGCGGTTTTTACTCAAACCTCTTTGTGGTGCGGGGTCAGGCCGATTCTGG
>BLSH010552252.1:684012-695167 GCA_018402905.1 Glandirana rugosa | reverse complement strand
AGGCTAGGGAAGTATATGGACAGGCTAGGGTAGTATATGGACAGGCTCGGGCAGGCTAGGGTAGTATATAGACAGGCTAGGGTAGTATATAGACAGGCTAGGATAGTATAGGGGCAGGCTAGGGTAGTATATGGACAGGCTGGGGCAGGCTAGGGTAGTATCTGGATAGGCTAGGGTAGTGTATGGACAGGCTAGGGCAGTATAGGGGCAGGCTAGGGTAGTATATAGACAGGCTTGGGTAGTATATGGACAGGCTAGGGCAGTAAAGGGTCAGGCTGGGGCAGTATATAGACAGGCTAGAGCAGTATAGGGGTGGGCTAGGATAGTATGGGGGGGGGGGGGGCAAAACTGCTGGAAAAAAAATGATTAGAAGAAAAGGAGAGGCGGCCGTGGTTCAATTTGCTGCCCCTCTCAAAGTGCTGCCTGGTTCCAATGGACCCACTGGGACCCATGGTAGGGCCAGCCCTGTGTATATGTACATACACAGGCTTTTTTTTCTCAGGGAATAGGTGCAGGTACCCCCTTTCCTTCGGAGTCACCCCTTGTCTCCACCCTCTACCCACCTCCGAGCACCGTCCCTTCGTTGTACCCAGCTACCCACCTCCCAGTACCACCCCCTTTTAGAGAATAGAGAACCAAGTATCATTTTGTGGTGCTAAGTAATCTGTATGAAATTCATTATGGATAGCACTAAAATGGTTAAATAGATCCCTTGCAGCCAACAACAATAGATCCCCCAGCAACAATAGACCCAACAACAACAATAGATCCCCCATGCAACAGTAGACTGCCCCAGCAACAATAGATCTTCCAGTAGCCAGAAACAATAGGCCCTCCAGCAACAACAGACTCCATCACTCAACAATAGACCCCTCCCTCAGCAGTAGATGCCTCCCAGCAACAATTGACACCCCAGTGAAAATAGATCCCCAGCAGCCAGCATCAGTAGACCCTTCAGGAGACCATACCACTCTTGTTATTACATACATTCAGTGCTGGGTGTGCCAGAACTGCATCCCCACTGAAAAAAACCCTGTATATATATATATATATATATATATATATATATATATATATATATATATATATATATTGTATATACAGTATACACAGTGCTGTGCAAAGGTTTTAGGCAGGTGTGAACAAATGCTGTAAATTACAAATGCTTTGAGAAATAGAAATGTTAATAATTTATTTTTAACAACTAACAACATGGGGAGTAAGTGAACCATAGAGAAATCCAAATAAAGTCAATATTTGGTGTGACCACCCTTTGTCTTCAAAACAACATCAATTCTTCCAGGTACACTTGCACACGGTTTTTGAAGGAATTTGGCAGGAAGGTTATTCCAAACATCTCAGAGAACTTATCACAGATCTTCTGTGGATGTAGGCTGCCTCAGATCCTACTGCCTCCTCATGTAATCCCAGAAAGACTCAATGATGTTGAGATCAGGGCTCTGTGGGGGCCAAACCATCACTTACAGGGCTATTTGACCTTTTTTACACTGAAGATAGTTCTGAATGACATTGGCTGTATGTTTGGTTTTGTTGTCCTGTTGTAGAATTAATTTGAGGCCACTCACATGTCTCCCTGATGGCATGGCATGGTGGATAAGTATCTGCATGTATTTCCCAGCATTGAGGACACCATTGATCCTGGCTAGGGACTTAGAGAGGTGGGGTTGTAGAAACTGAAGTTCACTGATCTTCCCTGTCAGCAGAAGGCATGTCAGCACAAGTTTGATCATTTGGGGGACAGGCAGGATGTTCTCCCAAAAAACTGACCAATGCTGGGATGCATGAACTTCCATGCCTAATGTAGTCAGTTTGAAATAGAAAAGCAGGGGGACTGGTAGGATCACCAGGTATTTCACCCAAACTACAGGACCATTTTTCATACAAGTACAGGCGCATATCAGGAATGCAAAACTTTGGGGTAATATATTCTTTAAATCCTTTCCTGGATTCAGTAAAAATTTGCAAAGATCAGTGCAATGCATTTTTCATGAGCTATTCCTACATTTGTTAAGGAATTTCACTACTAGTTAGAAAAAATTGAAAGTTTTTGCCCCAATATAAACACACTGTTACTGAGTTCTCTGTTTCTTCCAAATTCAGTTGGGAATTCATTATGGAATCATAGGTAAAAATAACACAATTTCAGAACTAGATGAAAACTTCTAAACATCATCCAGAAGATTTAAGGACTGAATAATGATTATGCGAGTCATGTAAAAAATAAAAACCTAGAGATTATGCGGTATATGATCAAGCATATTCTATGTGGGGTTTATCAGTTGTAAGCTATGGTGTTAGAAATATAAGGCATTGCTTTGAATATTAAAACTTGCCAACAGCAAGAGGTAAAAACTGCAGGAATGTGCCACCCTGGGCAGGGATGTCCATATCTGCAATACAGTAGTTGTTTAGTAAAGCTGAATGCAGGAATACAGCTGAATCCACAGATGAAATACATATATGACAGGTGTTTTAGCTACCAAAATTTGTGTTTCTGACCATCTAGTACGTTTATTTAGCTCCGGCAGACAGCACATCATTCTGGCCCCCAGCCTGTAATTGGTCAGCAGAGAAACATTGGCAGACTGATTAGCTCAGCAGACTGCTTTCTCCTCCTGCCAAAATGTTCATTATCAGCATGGCCCCTTTCAGGCAGGGTGGACCCCGCCAGGAGTCCGCCTGCTCAGGGGGGAATCTGTCCGCTGATCCCCGCTGAGAAGGTGGATTGCTTTTCTGTGTCCGCAGTGCTTATGCAGAGTGGACACAGACACAGCCTGTTGTCTTCTATGGGTTGTCGGATGTAAACGAACCACCTGTCCATTTACGCCAGCAATCCGATCTGATCCACAAGACGGATGGGGAGCAGATCACCATTCGTCTGTTTTTAGCGGATAGGATTCGGATCAGATGTCAGCGGGTGTCAACGATCACATGTCCGTTGACACCCACTGCTGCATAGAGGGCAATGGATGGTCCGATCGGGTCTGCCTAAAAAACTGACAGACGGACCCAATCGTTCCACCCATGAGAAAGGGGCTTAATTTTTTATGCAGCACACTGTTTGCCAACTAGTGCTGCCTTTCCCTCTCCCAGACTGAGTTCTACTGTACATACAATTTCCAAATTGGTATCACGTTGAATGCAGCTTCGCACACTATTTGGATTTAAAAATACATTTAATGATATTAATGAATACTTAACTGCATTAATTAGTGTGTAGTGTGCCTAGAGTCATGTTCACACTTTATGAAATATATTTAATAAAGGAAATAGTACTGTGCTGACAGTTTACACAGAGGAATCCTATTGATTGTTTTGATATGATTATCCCCCTCCTACCCTTCCCTTGTATACACAATGCCCATCTACCCTTGCACCCTTGTGTATAAAACTTTTTATCTTAAATCATTCAATCATATGCAAGGCAAAGTCTTTTTTTTTTACTTAACCCCTTCCATGATTGGGTATTTAAAGCGGTTGTCTACCCTAAAAACACATTTTTACCTACAGGTAAGCCTATAATAAGGTTTACCTGTAGGTAAAATTAATATCTCCTAAACTTGTATGGTTTAGGAGATATTCCACTTGCATGCAGCCGCTGACGTCATGGTGCATGCGCAGTAATGTCCCGGCAAAGGCCCATCTCATAGCGCCGGACCTTGCCAGAAAGTCTGCCGGAAAGATGGGCGTGATGTCTCACGGCTCTGGCCACTCACAGTGCCGGAGCCGTGAACTCGGAAGAGTCCCCACAGGGAAGATGTCTGCGACCTCTGCGGGCACTGGTCAGCCCTGCGGGAGTTTCGTTCTGCAGTAAGTATTTCATAATGAGCTAGTATGCGGTGTATATTAGCTCATTATGCCTTTCCCTTGCAGGTTTTTTTTTTTGGGAGGGTAGACAACCACTTTAAATTGGCGATCCACCCAAAAGGGGAAGCTCCACTTGTTTGCTTCTTCACCCTCTCCACTGTCACATTCAGGGCTGGTGCAAGGATTTTTGACACCCTAGGCGAAAACTAATTTTGCCGCCCCACATTAGCTCCGCCCCTGACTCCACCCCCTTTGCCCTTTCCATGTATACAATGGAGGTGGGGATTTTTGCAGCGCCTCTCTACCTATTTCTTTAGCCGTGGTCCACAGGCCTGCACCTTTGTCTCTGGACCAAGCCTAAAGACAAATAATGGCTGCCCCGGCTCGCTTCCTCATTCCAGCTGTGGTCCGCAGGTATATCGACAGGCTGGGGTACTGTATGGGGGTAGTATATAGACAGGCTGGGGAAGTATATGGACAGGGACTGGGCGCCCTGGGCGGCAGTGCGTCCTAGGCGGCCGCCTACTCCGCCTAGTGGTAGAGTCGGCCCTGGCCACATTTGGCACCTTTCGGGCCCCCCCTCCTCTTCATCCGCAACCTGGACATTCACAAAGTGCAGCACGATTCACATATGCGCAGTAGGGAACCAGCTGTGAAGCCACAAGGGTTTCCCTTAAAAAGAATGGCTGCAGCAGCACCCGAGAGCCGATTGAAAAATCGGCTGGGGTGCCAACATCGCGGGATCCCTGGACAGGTAAGTGTCCTAATATTAAACGGCAGCAGCAACAGTATTTGTAGCTGCTGGCTTTTCATTTTTTGATGGGGGGCTGGAGCTCCTCTTTAAGGTGATGACAGCTTTATTTTGCGAAGTACATTTTCTCGCCTCCTTTAGTAAACAAGCCACATAGTATCTGAGCTACATATTAGAGGGTTATTGTATAAAGTGAACAACAGTTCACTAAGTGGGCACGTTACTCCTTTATTAAATGACCCCTTAAATATCTTTGTGTCTGTATACCAATTCAGAAAATATGTACGGGGACATTATCCTCGAACGCTGTTTTTATACACGCGCAAAAAGAAAATGTCATTCTGAAATATTGGTTAACCAGCGAAGGTTCTGTTTTTGTTTTGTTTAGATAATAAGGTTTTATAACTGCATTCATCTAGCACAGCTTTTATTTGATTCTTAGCTCTATAATCCTGACATACTTTTGGTTTGCAATAACTAATTAACATACTGTGCCTTGCCAGTCCTTTTTTGAATTATTGTTTTAACTGCAGAAAGTGAAGTCGTTTCACATTGAGTTAGAATACAGCATGTCCAATTAGCGTCTAACATTAGTTGCCTGCTGCATAAAGGACTGCATGTGAGAAGAGGTCAGCATTTTAGAAATCTCCCCGGCTTGCCTGATCAAGTCTGGGCTTTTTTCACATTTCTACCCCTCTGCTTTCATGTTCTAATTGTCTGTTTACGTTATATGAGCCTATTATTTATAGAGATCATCAAAATAATTGTTTTGTTCCACCTCGTTTCTCTTAGTTTCAGCATTAATAAACAGCAATTATATGATTGCAATATATGTTAAAAAAAAAATTGCAAAGTAACGAATGAAAACTCTTATGCCATCTTGGGAAAGGACTTTCCCTGTGCTCCCACCTCAACATGTAAACAATAAATTACTTTAAACCTGTGAGGATAGAAGTGTAAAAGTAGTTATCAATGACTTATTTACAAGCCCGTTCACACAGGAGCGACTTGCGCTCCGACGCTTGACATCTCAAATCCCATTGAAATGAATGGGACCCGTCTTAATGTACACTACTGAGTCACTCTGACTTCAAAAAAAGGTTCCTGCATGACTTCAAGGCGACTTCTATCTGACTTGTGCCCATAGGATTCAATAGGAGTCGTCTCCAAGTTGGATTCCCCATCTTAATGCAAGCGACTTTACAGTGAAAAGAATAGAATTTATTTGGGGCAACCCCCTCCCTCCCTTCTCTGATTGGCCACAGGCAAAGTCGCCTGGCATAAGTCGTGTTGTAAGTCACCTGAAGTCGCGCCAATGTGGCGCTGAAAGTCGCACTGCAATTGCCTGGCAAAGTCGGATGGCCCCTGTGTGAACAGGCTCTTAAGGTGCAGGCTTCAGAGTCCTGATCCCAGTCCTTGCTTTATCAGATTCTCAGTCACTGGCCTGGAAGAGATATTTAATTTTATAGTTTTCATTGACTTCAGGCTTCTTCTAGGTTGGGGTCTCACTAAGTATGTATGTATTTTCTGTTATAATCCACTTGGCCAAAAAGTTGGTCCTTTTTTTTTTTTTTTTAAATATATTTATTGGGTTTTTAAAGGAATAACAGTACAGAAAACCTGTGAAGGCAACGAAGATAGTCAACAAAGCCTTCACAAGTCAGAATAGTAAATAATAGTAAGGCTTCATACACACCAGCGTATTAGCAAAACTTTGGGTCCGACGCCAGGCAAAAATCAGCATTTTCGTCTGCGTTTTGCATCGGTGTTAATGAGCGTTATTGAGCATTAGTGAGCGTCGGCATCAATAGGCGGTTTTTAACAAAAAACTTGCCTCTGCTATCTTTTAACCTGAAAGACGTCGGTGGCAAAAACGCCAGTTAACGTTGTGTCAGCGTTAATGCGTGTTAGTGAGCGCTTTGCCGGTTCAGCGTCAAAAACGCCAAAATGTTACAGCCTCGGAACACGCTGGTCCCGCATTCTATTTACAGCTCACTAACGCCGACACCCTCTACAGCTCAAAAATGTCTGCGTTTTTATGGGGCCATTGAATAACATGTAGAGCTGCAAAAAACGTGGTTGTAAAAAACGCCGGTGTGTATGAGGCCTAAGCATTAAGTGGAAAAAAGAGTATTACTCAACCAATAGAACACAAAGTGAGATATATAGCTAGTAATGAGCATGTACAGAGAACCGTAATCTACCAGTAGAACCTGAAGAGTGGAAGCTACCAGATGTAAGACCTATGCTGCATGGACAGGGCATATTGAAAAAGAAAACTATAAGCTAAGTATGGCAGTATGGAAATCAGGGGGTCCCTAAAATAGCGAGAGGGGATGGAATGGAAGGGGCCACAGGATCAGATGTGTTACGTACTTTGAGCTTGCCCAGAGAGACGAGCACGCAGGTATCAGTCAGTGTAGTAAAGGGGCTGCATATGCGAGGAGAGCTTCTCGGGAGAAAAATAATGTTCCATAAAGTGACACAATGAAAAGTTAGTCTATGTAAAGAAAATGCAATAGTACATGGAATTGAAAAAAAAAATGAGCTGATATATAATAATATTGCAGCCAGTCAAAAGATCAGAAATATTATACTAGTAGCAGTAATCCACAAGCTACTTGTTTCTGGATCCAGTTTGATTGTAACTCACCTATAGATTATATGTAAAGTTAGTGAGTTTGTAGCTCATAAATTAGTGTAATTTTCAAGAACTGATGCCTGATAAATGCTTGTCTAGATTCTGCAAACCACAACCAACAAATTGATGCATGTGGTCACAATTGGTTTAAAAACCCCAGCTGATATATTGGATCTCAGTTATATTTCACAAAAGCTCTGATGTGGATAGGTCATCATATTGCAATTTATATAATTTCCCTGACCATGTAATCATATAGATGTATAAAAATAACTTGTAATGGCGCTGTACAGTTTAATAGTATATAAATACCCACCATATATGTCAAATAGCCTTAATGCGTACATAATGTGCACAACACGCCTATACTAATGTAGTGCAAAGTGTTCTACAGTATATTGTGTATCCAAATAAGCAATTGCACTGAAGTCAAATATATAGCAACTCTAGTTGATGGTAGTTTGAGCGATATTACCAACTAAGGACAGCTCGCAAACAAGTTCATGCTTGCTTAATACAATCATGTAGGCAATTGAGAGTATTCAGTGTAGATCACTCTCAAGCCTCCAGTTCTAATACTGTTTGTAACAAGAAATCCATTTTGCAAGATATTCATAACATGCATGTGGTGGTATTGAGCAATGCACCCTAAGTCCCAGCAAGCTGAATGCAGAGTAAGTATATATAATACAAAAGTGTAAATCTTGAATATAATGATAAAAATGTAGCTGAGCTGAGGGAGATGCATAGCCCATAGAGGGGATCCACAAGGCCTGAGACAAACAAGATAACACAAGTATTTTACTAGTATGCTGGCATAAGATGGCATATGTGTTTTTATTAGTACTTTTATCAGCATAAGTGTGTCAAACCCAACCGGGATATGGGGTTTTTGAGGAGACTGCTGGTTAGCCTCTTGCCTACTGACTATGGGCCCTGGCATTTGAGGGAGCTACAAGAATTCAGGAATATGTCCTGTTATATTATGCAAGATGGCATTGCCACATTTAACAGTCAAGGAAGCCATGGTCATCTCTGCAAACTTGAAACTCAGTGAGGAGATGTATGTGAAAAGAAAGCTGGTTAATGAGATTTGTACAGCCCTGGGTCTGCTTGAATACTGGTGCCAAACTGTCTGGGTGGGCACTGATACTTAGGCTTGTCTAGGTGACTAGTTGTTAATTAGCTTACTTTTTAATTTGCTTATTGCTTATGTTATCTGTTCATTAGATGTACTGTTAAGCCTCGTACACACGGGCAGAATATTGGGAAATATTTGTCGGTTCCAAAAAAAAACACGGCAGACATTATGCCCGTATGCATGTCAGTCTGCTGGAAAACCAGCAGCCGACCAACTGACTCCCGGCCAGCGCTCTCAGCCAATGGCAGAGAATGCTGCACAGAGTGTTTGGGCGGGGGGGGATTGGCATCTCAGAACACAATAGCTCAGCGGAGGAGATCCCTGGACTAACCTGACATGGGTAGTACAGTGTCTCCGACCAGAGCAGACAGTTTTTTTCATGCAACCCTTTGGATTGTACAGAAAAAACTGTGGTGTGTACCCGGCTATAGATGTACTGACATTACTGTTTACAGTTTGCATTGTTTAGGCTAATGTGATTAAGCTCTTACCTAATCTTGTGTGATATATATTCTGTGTGAATTTACAATAAAGTCAGTTCCAGTTTTCACCTAGACTAGTGTTGTCTAGTTTTTGGGTGCAATATTCAGCTATAATACCTAGTTACAGAGTGGAGAAAGCTGTATCTTGGTGGAAGCACCCAAGCAGGGTGCTAGGCATTCCGTCACAATAAGTATTTTATTTTCCTAGTTTATCTTCTATTTTGCTATTTTTTATGTCTGCTTTTTAAATATCTTTAACATATTGCAACTTCCTGTTATTAATGTAACAAGATCCTCCTCAAGTTCAGGTCCTGCATCCCAAGTCTGGGAATTCCTAAAGCACACGTGAACTGATGGCACCACCAAACAAAGGGTCACACACTCCAGCAAATAGAAGAGTCATCCCCCCATAGGTAGGTTCTTAAAATTCAGTGAATAACAACGTGCCCTCTCTAAGCTGAGAATAGAGATAGGATTGCATCATCAGGGGCTGGTGTGCCAGAACCTGGAAGAGGCAGCCAGCTAAAAAGAACAAAGATGGTGGTGCAGGACACATGCAGTTGAGATTTGCCTTTAATGTAAACCAAGAGCAGGTGCATGCTTCATTGCTTCTGTTGTGAATTTTGAAGATATTTTCCCAAAAGTGCCTGCAGGTACAAAGACTGAGGTCAGTGAGGACTTGATATAAAGCTTGATTACTGCTTGCTATGAATGTGTAAATACTTCAATATCAGTAGTCTGACTACATGCCCACTTAAAACGTTCAAGGATTCTACCTTTCCTTACAATAGGTTCTTCTTAACATAGTGCAATGAGTGATGCTACCCTCTAATTCATAGAAACCAATATGATATCACTTTTCTGCAGTGCAGCACAGTCAGACAAAATAATCTGTGATTGGATGTTACGAGTTGTAACACACCACTGTTATTATGTAAAGACCATATCTACTCAAATAGCGTGTGATATGTATGTTTCTGAATCCAGCATTTTAATATCTATTTGTAGTAGACATTATTAGAACCTTTTTGGACTTGCCCTGGTCATACGCAAGGTAGAATTTGAAAATACTTATAGCTGAGAATAGCCTTTACTTTGCGTGACAGGCTCACATTTTATGTTTGAACGTGTGACACTTAACAGTTCTGGCATTGTGTAAGACTCAAGACATCCAATCCAGCATAGACAGCTGGCAGTCAGCCATTCATAAAGAGCTTAAGCTATGTCTTACACTGGCCTTCCATTGTACAGCTATTGTAACTCAACAGGAGGTAACTATAAGGTCTTCTGAAGCTTGGTATGCAGGGAAAAACATTTTCTCCTAATCTGCTTGTAAAAGGAACATAAAATGGCCCAAGATATAAATTTCAGATAAACTACAGAGATTTTATGTGCTTTCATTGTTCTAAAATTAATTTTCCTAATTTATGTGTTTTGTTTTTTTTTGCTTAAACTGAAGCAATTGCCTTCTTATTGAGAGAAATTATTTTAGTGAATGGAGGACGGTGATTTTCTTTCTTCATTTGGATGTTACATTGGATGTCAGCTTCCAGTAGTTATATAGGCCTGATGCAGCTAAATGTAGATTTCCTGAGCTGCCAGCTAGAATCCTGTGTTAACAGCTCCTTATTGCTGATGAAAAAAAAGTGCCCTAGATTTAGTGATCGTATCCCAGCAGAGTAACTCATCCTGTGCTACCCGCACCATGCTTTCTCTGATTATGTCCTATAATCTTTGTCATTTCCCTGCCCCCCCTGCCCTGTGTGTTTTCCAAAGTGTCGAAAAAATACATTCTTGTTGGCAGTTTGCTAACACAAAGTTATTAATGAAGACTTGTTCATTCTTTGGTTGAAAAATTATGTGCTGCCCCTCGGCGATCTTGTTTATTGTTCGCCATATATAAATTTCTTTAAAAGAAAAATAATTTGTTGCTATTTAGACATTCCTCTTGGGCAATTATTTTGCTGTGGCACGCAAAGCTTGTTTTCTGACATTCACTTGGATTATCGTTGTTTAATAAAAAGAAAATTTCTTTAAATATATACCGCTTGTTATTTGTTCTAGCGGCTCCCCGTCGTGTATTAAAAAGTTGGTTTCTTACTTGTTCAGAAGTAATTATTGAAACACAATCGTTTGACGGTTGTTCTTACATAAAAAAGCTGTGAAACCTTTTGTGTGTCCCGTCCCCCCCGTCCCTTTACTGTTTCTAATATCCTGTATTAGTCTCTTTCGTACCACGCCCATCGTGTCCTACTCAATGAGACGACCCTATGCTAGTGATTTAGATCCCGTGAAAAAAAAGTAGTCGTTAT
>BLSH010552252.1:648025-680945 GCA_018402905.1 Glandirana rugosa | reverse complement strand
CACACCATTTTCGGTGTTATTACAAGCACCTTTTTATCTTATCGGCAAAATGCAGAATAACACCATTTTCAGCTGAAATGTTTCGACCGCCGAAATTTCAATGTCTAGGTATCACTAGGGGCATGTTAAGCACAACTTGTGCAGCCTGGTAGTTCCATACCAGTGATGATTCATAATTTTGATGGTTAACAGTAAAGGAATTCAAAGAAGTGATTAAACTTCATTAAATAAAAAAACATGATTACATTTCTGATCCACTTTAGGTGAAATTACAATAATGGCCAACTCTTTGGAAAACCTAGGGGCCCCATGCACGGTCCACAAAATGTGATAGCATATCTGTATATTGCCTAGTAGTGGAATGATGCATAATATGGTAATTTTCCAGAGAACATTAGAACAGCAGGAACAATGACACAAAATATAATGACAAATGACACACTGAAAAAAGAAAGTGATAATAAAGCCCATAGGAAGCAAAGGCCAAATAAATGAATTTCAAAATTCTTAAGGGCATATACTGTATATAGCTTTTATACGGTTTATACGGTTTTTAATGCTTATGGGTTGTCCCTGTAATGAACATTATTTTCAACTTGGTTTAGTTAGCAATCACATCTTTGTCCTATTTTGCCATAGTAATATAAACTATTGTGATGTCATACGCCCAACGAGGGCCTCAAACCCATGACCCTGAGATTAAGAGTCTCCTGCTCTGTTGACTGAGCTTGCCGGGCTATTCAATGTAAATTAGTGTAGCCATGGTACACATCTATTGTAACAGCCATTTATTATCTGATTGCAAACATTATGTTGTTATTGTTCAACACTGGGGGTGTTGCAAATCACAGCAGCCAATCATAATTCATTGGATTAACAGGAAAGTTGATTGTTATGGGATATTACTCAAAATATGGGAACTGGTATTTTTTTAAGCTCAGTGTGCACGAACCCTTACTAAGCTCCTACACTTGCAAAGTGCTCAGTCTTTTTGCCTTTAGTTAATTAACCCCTCAGTAAATGAAGGATAAAACAGTTTATGTTATAAATATGTGTGTGTGTGTGTGTGTGTGTGTGTGTATTTTATTTGGGGTTTAATGTTCTTACATTTTGTCTAAAGCCCAAACATTTCATAATTTTTTTAATATAGATTTTTATTCCTATCTATGGCCACAATAGGGAGATTCACCTTCTTTTTGTCCTATGTGTCCTGTGATCATTGTCACCAGAGAATAAAGTGAGGGAAAATCCATATTGTCATGAGACACTTTTAGTAGTAAATACCAATACCATGTAAGAGGGTTTTGATGCATGATGCATGTACATAACATGAAGTAAAGGGAAATATTCATGCTGACAAATATAAATAAAACATACAGGGTTTTTAACAATTACCTAATCAACCCAAAACTTACCACCGAATTCTGAGCACAAAAATATTCTTTTAAATATATTCCTCAATAGCCGCAAAGGATTTAAATTCACTTTGTGTGCACCAAATGCCTTCTCAAACCCAGATTTTACCTTACAAAAATAGCTGTAACATTATCATTGTGTAGTTCCTAGCCTGTGCAGAAAGCAGAGCTGTAGGAGGGACCCAACAGACCCCACTCACTACAGGATGCCTGCAGTAAACTACAGGAGGGGGTGGATACAAGACCAGTCACTCTGTACAAGGAGAGGAAGCAGCACTGACCAGTCTTGATTACGGGATGTTTTGGCACTGTGGATTATTGCACAGATCAAATAAACTACACAAAGCTCATGAACATTCAAGTAATATTACGTATGTCTTTTGTTTCTTATCCTGGTGTTCAGCAAAAATAAAAATGTTTTGGCTTTAGCTATACTTTAAGGTCTTTTTAAGCAATCCAACAAACTTTTGTTTATTTCAACATATCCACGTATATAAAAGTCTAGTTTAATATGTTCTTTTGTAAATCAGCCTATATTTAAATAGGCGCCTGGCTAGACTGAACCCGTGTCTTGAAATATTAAAGAAAGTACCTGTTTGCTATGATCTTGTCAGGTATATTAAACATTCTTTGGGTTTGCAGTAAATTGAATGAGCAAGTGTATCAGCGATTGATATATGAGGAAAGATTGATATTAGAACATTTGCATTGTTAGTGTTAAAAGTTCAGTGTTAGAGAAGTGAAATATTCCATTGATTCTGGCACACTGCCTAGTGGCTAAAAAATGAACAACCACACTTTCACTTCCAATTTTAGTCCTGGGGAATATAAGAATGACTGCGGAGGGAACCTGAGCCATGTTGCCTGATCTGTTGAGTAGCTGATACTCCAGAATTATTAAGGTTTAATGTCTGGAGGGAATTGTAAGTTAGAGCGTTAGTCCGCATATTTTATTATTTATATACCCATACTACCCATACTACATTAAATGTAGCTGTCATGCTGAATACATTTACATGTACAGTATGTGTACATACAATCCATCGTGTTGTTAAAATGTTCTTTAGAAGATATTTGGAAAGCTTTCATTCATTCAATGTCGATCATTGAAAACCCATCCATTTAACAGTTTAAAAACCAGTTACATTTCCGACACATGCCGGAAATGTAACACTCCTATTGGTTGTGCTCTAAACCACACTGTCAAACCATCCAATGGCTGGTATCATAGCTGATCACATGTGCAGCATCATGGCAGTTGTAGATTAAACAGAGGCCAAGATGGCAGCTTCCTTGGCTGAAAATGATAGGAGGGTTTACTACCACTCTAAGCTGCAAAGGCAGTGGACAGAGGTGTACACATGCCATGGCCACAATGCTTTGCATCATGGTGCAACAAAAGCTAACACTCTTTCACATTTGGCAGGCAGTACCATCTGCCTTTAGGGATGTCAGGAGACGTTAGTCTTCATCAAGCCATAACACAGTCCCTCTAGTGCATTCTGGTTTGATTTTATTAACGTCAACTGCTCAAGCCCTGAAGAAGGGGGAGGGCGTTTTTCTAGTGAAACTCATTGGCTGTATATTATTTACTTTCAATAGATTTTTATGGAGATTTCAAAGGTTTTGCAAGAAACAATGTCAATATAGTCTACAAGCTTACAATTAAAGCATACATAATGTTTCCAGAGCATCAAAATGTAGTCCAGAAATGGATATGTTGAAAGGTACATTATGAAGGTCTGCCTATCATGTGACAGGCATAGTCAAATAGGAACAAAATTATTTACAAATAGAGGAAAGGGTCAGGGCCAGGGAAAACAAGGGAAAGGGAAGAATGGCAAGGATAATGGGATGAGGGGAACGAAGATGTCATCTGCTCCAGGAAAGTGTCCAGAGACGAGTAACAAAAATGGTGAAAGGTCTGGGGATAAAACATATCGAGAGTGACTTCTGGAACTAAATATTCACAGTCTGGAGGAAAGAAGGGAAAGGGGAGACATGATTGAAACCTTTAAATACTTCAAGGGAGTGAATAAGGTTCAAGATGGGAGGACTTTCAATATGAAACCAAAATGAAGAACACAGGGACATGACCTCAAGCTAACTAGAGGAACCTTCAAAACTAATTTTGGAAAGTATTATTTTACTGAAAGGGTAGTTGATGCGTCAAATAAACTTCCAGCAGAGGTAGTGAGACAGTTAACAGTAAAGTAAACAACTTCAAACATTCTTGGGACAAACATAGATCTATAGCCAGACAAAAAAGTTAACGGAAAAAATAATGGGCAGACTCGATGAACTTCTTGGTCTTTTTCAATGTCACTTTTCTCTGTTTTTCTATAACAACTTCTAAGAGGCACCGTACACTGTCTGATGCTATCAAATCTTCAGTGATACCAAGGTGGATACCAGCCTGTCTAGAGGTTCCAAACTTTACTAAGCATAAACCTGTTGCCTTTTGGTTATTGTAGGTGTGTGGCAAATAGGAGCATTGGCTGTATTTGGTGTTCTTAACCATTAAATGTGGGATGAACTTCTGTAGCAGATGCTCCTTGGTACACAATCAAGAATTTACCATCTGGTGAGCACTTCCTTTGTCACGATCAGAGAGGTAGCAGCCTAGGACCAGAATAGGGTCCACCTATATTATATTTCAACCATGGATCTACTTCTTTGAGAGAAATATCACTTTATGGTAGATTCATATAAGCCAACTTTCGGTTCTGTCAGTCCATCGGTCCAGCGTTGTCACACACAAATCATATAACTGTACACAAGAGAGCACCCAGGTACATATAAATGTGTGCTTGGTGCCCAAATTCATTGCTCTGTATTTCCTGAACAGCACAAAATTCCATCTGCTATTACAGCTACTGTGGTATTAAATAATTAATTGCTCCCCCTCCCCAGTTTTATAAAAGCTGCTATTCCTTTAAGCTTCATTGTCTCTTTTATATAACTCCCCAAAAATGCTATAAAAAGTTGTCTTTAAATAGAGACTGCAATAACTAGATTAAACTCTTAAATGAATGTTTGCTGAGTGGCAAGAAAATAAAAATAAAGAAAGTACAACAGTTGTGTTGCCAAGAACCTGTCAAATGCAGTTTTGCCAGCCGACAAATTTTATAATGTCAAAAACAGAGTACGGTACAGAGGACAGACTAGATGACTAACACACTGATGGAGGCAAGGAAAACAGTGAGGAAGCTGTAATGACAGGCTAATGTGTTCAGTAAATGCACTGTGTGTATGTATATGTCATCTTGCATGCTGGGTTATCTACTACTCTTTAATGTTTTCATCAGTCATTTAATAATTACCTACTCCTACATGAGACTTGGCAAATCTAATTGTGACTGACTGTATGTGGCGACTTTACGTGGTTTACTAATATGATCTTATGTTGTAATACTATTAAAGGAGGACTCTATAGAAATGTTTTTTGTTGAAGGATAAAAAGGAACTCTGCTACGCACTATTTACTAAACTGAATGCATTCTCAGTAAAGCAAGTCATATATGCATGCTTGTGATTCCATTGAAGCCATGGGATCAGCATGACACAGGTGTTTTTGGGAGGAGAGGTCATCAAGGGTGATACAAATTTCAGTGCAGGATTACTTCTGAGTTACTGGAACATAAATGGGACAATTTTAATAAAGTTTCTCATGCACATTGATTCCTTATTTCTACATTGGCCATTCTGAATAGTTTTTTTGCTTGCCTAAATAATTGAATTCAGTGGGTAAATGCATCACAGCAACCGATCAAGACCAAAAGTCTTCTCCCTTAAAGTGTAACTAAAGGGAAACCCTTGTTTTTTGGATTGGAATACAGTAAAAAAAAAAAAAAAAACATTCATACGCACTTCGAAGTTGCAGCATCTCTGTGATGCTGCAGCTGTTTTATGTCAGCTCTTAGACTGAGAACTGAGTGATCGCATGATTGCTAATTGCTCAGTTCTTAGTCTGCTTGGAGTGGATTGCAGTGACACTCAATCAATGCTCTCCACTCTGACTGGGGAGGGGAGGTGCAACTGGCTCTGGCCCTAAGCTGCATGCTAAGAGGTGGGGCCAGGTGTCAATCAGGCAGCTGGCTGGATCCTAACAATATTGTCGGGATAGTTCCAGAGCCTAGAGCAGCTCTGTGACATCAGCTGACAGTGAGCAGTAGCCCACTATAAGCTGACCCTGTGTCAGAGAAGAGCGAAAGTAAATGCACTCCTCTGACCCACAAGAGATGTATAAGCAAAAAAGCTTTGGCCATACTTCTCTTTTAAACTTTCTCCTTCTCTGATGCATACTTATACTCATAATCATGGCCCCGGCCTCTAACAATTGTTTACATCCTTTTGGCAAAATTTCCATATAACGGCCACACCTGTCCAGTAGTTTTCTGTAGATTTCTATAGCCTAGTACCCGCTACTAGTTGTTTTTTTTTTTCGTTCAATCCAGCAGGGCTGAAAAAAAAAACCTGACAGCCCAGGAGGAGCTGCTGTGTTAACTGTGTGATGTTAGTACAGCCATCTCCCCTGCTGTGCTATTGTGTTCTGCTAGTGGGACGCTCCCCCGCCAGAACACTCGGTCAGCACTCTCAGCCAAGCAGGAGCTGGCCCAACAGAAGCCAACCGAATGGCCGGCTTCTGTCGGATCAACTGCAGTACACATGGGCCGAATGTTGGCTGATTTATTTTAAACCGGCCGATGCCGCCCAACCTGAGGCTGTAGAAGCTCCACTGCCGGTCCCATAGAAGCTACTGCCTACACACAATCAGTGCACAGAAGGATGTGAATTTGTTATAAAATGTCCTTTGATATGTTAAAAGCTGGTTTATGTGTTTCATCTGACATGAAAATCCACATTCAGTACATGTTGGGAGATTCTCTATCACACAACACACAGCCAGATCATTTTAGTATTGTCAAGAAAGATGGAAAGAGTGAATAGGACAACCAGGGCAGTTTTCCTATTTCAGGATTTACATACAGACCTGTCTCCTCTGATATAATTGTTTGTACCCATGCTCATAAATGTTGTACCTTTAGGGCTTTATTTAATAAAGATAAAGTGGCTGTTTACTTTGCAAGAGAAATTTTACTTTGCAAGGAAATGTGCAAGATAGCTTAGTGAATGATGTGGTTTCACTTTGCAACGAATACTCAATCATATGCAAGGAAAATAAAAAACTACCTTTTTGCTTGTACATGATTGGATGATGGAAGTCAGCAGAGCCTTGTCTCATCCACTAAGCTCTGGGGCAAATTCCCTTGCAAAGTGCAACTTCTTTACAAAGTAAACCAACTTTTTGCCATTAGTAAATCACCCCTTTAATGTTGGGTAAGAATGTGGTGGGTGTTTGGTTATCTGTAGATACCTGTTCCTAAGCTATGTCTTTAATAGTAGTGTACAGTCTACCATGGCCCTAGAAAGCTTACTTTGCAGAGGCACAATGTGTGATGTACAGTTCGCCTTGGTTGATAATGTGAGCTGCTGACTCCCTACTAGAAATACCGGATCTGTCCAAATAGGGGCTAAAGCTCAGTATTGCCTGGGTGACCAGTGCAGGTAATACTATCAAATTAAAGTGGTTCTAAAAACAGAAGAAACCTTCTATGTGCAGCTCCCCACCACCCCCTCCCCAATTCTTCCCTGAGCATAATCTCGACTGAGCAATGTGTACAATAGCCTCCTGATTTGCTGAGACACAGCAGCAGAAGCCATTGGCTCTCAGTGCTGTCAGTCACAACCAGTGAAGAGGGAGCAGGGGGCAGGGCTCGGGAGCGAGTACACATGAGTACCCCCATAGCAAACAGCTTGCTATGGGGGCACTGGGTGGGGGGAGGAGCCTAGAGCACCAGCAGGGGACCCAGAAGAGGAGGATCAAAGCTGCTCAGTGCAAAGCCATTGCACAGAGCAGGTAAGTATAACATATTTGGTATTTTTAAAAAATACAAATTGTACATTTAATATGCCTTTAAAGCGGTATTAAACCTAAAACAAAAAAATTAATATATGGTACCTTACCAATCATTAGGTGTGGTGGCTGCATTTGTTTTGCTTTTTTATGCCTTTTTTCCCCTCTGTTTTCACCTGGTGATCTGGCCAGTAGCACACCTTTTGTATTAGAGAGCCTCCACTCTGGATGAAGGAGAACAGGGTCACCTTTGGACAGCAGTCTTGTTAATCTGGGGGCAGGGAAGTTTTGGATGTACAAGCAGATTTAGATACACTAACAAATTCAAGCCAAACTCCAGCTCCTACACATACTGTAGCTGCTGACTTTTAACATTAGGACACTTACTTGTCCTGGAGTCCACCGCAGCTGATCTTCGGATGGGCTGGTCGAGTGCTGCTGCAGTCATTGCTACTAAGGGAACCCAGCAGTGTAGCCTTTCGGCTTCACGTCCAGGTCCCTACTGCACAAGCAACCTGCGCTCTTTCACAGGCCGGCTGGACCGAGCCGCTGATGTACTTTGCCGCGGCCCGGTCTCCTGGAAGTGACTTTTGGGTGGAACACCGCTTTAAGCAGTTACAGCAGGTGTCTCCAAACTTCCTAAACAAAGGGCCAGTTTACTGTCCTTTAGACTCTTTGGGGGCTGGAATGTGGCCAGTGTAAGTAGAAAATGCTTTGGTGTCAATGGGAGTATGCAATGCTTCATCATTGGTATTAGTTGGAGGAATAGTTATGTTGTTGGTATCAGGGGAAGGATTAGTGCCCTATCATTGGTGTCAGAGGGAGGAATGGTGCTCCATTGTTGATGTCAGTCTGAGCAATAGTCCCTTGTATTAGGAGGAGGAATAGTGCAAATCGTTGATATCAGGGGAAGGAATAATCCCTCATCATTGGTGTCAGGTAAAGGAATGGTGCCGCATTGTTGGTGCCCAAGGGCTGTAAAAGGCAAGCTAAGGGCCAAATCTGACCCCGGGCCGCAGTTTGGAGACTACTGAGTTACAGCAACAGTTTTTTTCCTTTTGGGATAAAGGTGTTGCATAAATAAATAAAAGCTAATCATTGTAAGCACCCCATCAGTGGTATTTTTTTTTCTCATCCCTCTAACTGCTACATCTGCAAAAGAGCTTTTTCTTTAAAAAAAACGAAAGACATACTGGCCAGATCACTAGGTGAAAATAATCAAAAGAAAGCCTAAAAAAATTAATGCAGTCACCACATCTAAGAATTGGTAAGCTGCAAAATAGTAAACATTTGCTTTTGGGTTAATATCGCTCTAATTCTGTTGCTAACATTTGTTTCCGCCAGTCTTAATTTGCTTTTGAATGGCAGTATAACTATCCTAAAACCAAGTTTCTCAAACTCAGTATTTGGATTGTGAAGCACAGTATGTGTCCATGCTCATTCTACCATTCCTTGAACCAGGGTTGCTGACTGTCAGGGACAGATGCCATGCAATGTACCCCGATGCGCCCATGTGATAATGATTCTATAGAAGCGCAAACTCTTAATTGCACAGGATTTTTTTTCTGCTGCAGGTAGACACGAAGCACAGACAGCTGTCTGCCTTGAGCCTTGCACTGCTTTGTTATCTCTGATTTAATATGCTAGTTAGAACCATATAATGAGGTTGTTATGAGTACAAGATTCTTGATACAATAGTAATTTGGCTCTGACCTATTTTATCAAAGCGTTGTGTACATTAACCCTTGGAATTAGGCATACAGATCCATTTGCCCTCTATTAGATTTTCATAGTAATTTCCTTATTTTTCTTCTGTTTTGTTTTGCAAAAGAATATCTTACCATTCTATCAGCAGCTAAGTAAATGTAGAGATTGTTTTATACACATAAAGATGGTATGTCAGTATTGAAGATTGTATGCTGCTAGTGAGTGGCAGGACAGGATTTGAAAAGGATCAGTGAATCAAATGTAATGTAGGCTTTGTTTGAGTCACCAAATCTATGTTTTGCTGACGGGCAGTATTTCTATATAAAAAGCTGCATAGGCACTTCCATTAAACAGGAGCAACAAAAACAGCATCTCCATTTTCATCCTGCCATTCCTTTGTGACTTTGCTCAAAAAGCAAGGGGTTATTGTAGGAATAGTATAGCAAAAAAGACAGCTACTCCTCAAAACAATGCTGTTTCCAGCCTAATAAATTATTTTAAATGTGCCAGTCTCTATTCCCAAGGGCACATCTGCCTGCTTGCTTCTCTGAATTTTCTTTTTAAGGCTTTTAATGATGCATGCTAGCATGGATTTGGGGCTGTAAGTTAAAAATACAGTAAAGCTAAATGTTGATAGATATGGGTGAAGGATAGATATGGGTGAAGGCCTGAAAGACATTTTGCAACAGCAGTATAAATGCCACTTTTGACACGACTATGTCAGCTGTGACTCTTAGCCATTTACAAAGCGACTGTATGTTTCATCTTCTTTTTCTCCATCATGCACCTTTCCCTAGCTAACATAAATGCGCAGTATATGAGAGCATAAGTATATCTCCAATGACATCTATATTTTCTTAACACACTTAAAGAAAAAAATATTGATCCTGTTCCTTTAAAGCATGTTATACAGCACAGTGCTTGTGCTATGTAATTTGGCCCCCTGTATCACCTAAAAAACATGGCTGATCCTGCCTGGCTATGTCCTCCCCCCTGTAAACTGACCACAGTTTATCCTAGCTGCTGAGCCCTGACACCGTGGTCAGTTTACGTGCCTCCATCATCTGCAGCTCTCCTGTCTCTCCTGTGTCCTCCTCACCCCCTCCCTCCCTGCCTGTCAGCTCCTGTATCAGTGCCGCCCCCTCCCCTCCTGCTGCTGAAGTTACATTAAAAATGTTATACCATTCTCTCTGTTTATTAATCCTGTGTGCCTGTGTTTTATAAAAATAAGCCGTTCTTTACCTGTTTTAAGCTCAGTGCTCACGTGACCCACCGCCTCTCTCCTCCTCCCCTCCCGACTGATGTCAGCGGGGGTTTCTCGGCCCCGTCCATTGCAGCTGTCAGATGGGTAGAGCAGAAAGACGGCAGGTCACGCGAGCGCCAAAAACAGGTAAAGAACGGCTTATTTTTATAAAACACAGACAGGGGCACACAGGATTGTTAAACAGAAAGAATGGTATATAATGCATATAGTGACTTAAAAAACACTTTAATATTGTAAAGTGGAGCAGATAGGTCCCTGAAACATATTGAAAAAAAAGGAGGGCGCACCAACTTAGTGCATTACCAAATATAATTTAATAAGGAAAAAACAGCAAAGGTTATACTCACAAACATACGTGGTGTTTAGGCATATGAAAACAACAGCAACACCAGGAATTTCCTTGGAATTCAGAGTGGGTCCTCCCTCAAAACACGTAAGCCATCTTGCAATACCGGCTGGTCCTCTGGTACCTCTGCTCCCCACTGTGTATTCCAAGGAAATTGTCTGATGTTGCTGTTGTTTTGATATGCCTATATACCATGTATGTTTGTGAGTACAACCTTTGCTATTTTTTCCTTATTAAATTATTTTTGGTAATGCACTAGGCCGGTGCGCCCTACTATCTTTTCTATATGTTTAAGTCCATAGGGCACACATTGTTCGAAGGAAGGCAGCAAGGCCATTATCATTCCATATTAAGGGGTTGTCTGCACCACATTGGTTTAGGCTGAGCACTTGAGCGCAGGAGAATTGTGTTTTGTTCTATGGACTGCAGATAGGTCCCTTTCAGATGGATGCAGGTGGATGACAGGTCTGCATAGCAGAGCAGAAAGGAACACAGGCCACTGTTCTCTATGGGGGCGGCCAGTTTGACTCTTGGTTTGTTTCCATCTGATTGTCACCCAATCCACCAGACGCATGGGGAATGGATCCCCATCCGTCTGTTTTTAGCGGACCAGATCAGATGCCGGCGGGTGCCAGCGAACATCCACCGCTCTATAGAAAGCAATGGCTGGTCCGATCGGGTCCGCCTAAAAATGAACCTCATTCAGTCAGCTAGTGTGAAAGGGCCCTTAGACCTAAATTCCAGGCAAACAGCTAAATGTACATATAAATGTGCATTAAAGATAGCTGGTGTACCTATCAAAGGATTAGAATTTCTGCCAGTCCAGTTCTGAGATTTACAAAATTGTCTGGCAGGACAAGAGATCTGATTTATCTCTGCCGTAGTTCAGAAAAAAACTTACAGGTCATGTTCCTTCCCAGCCTGTGACAGGACAGTGAAAGGAGAAACAGCAGACTGATTAGCTCATCTCTCTAGTCTCTCTCATGTTTGCTTCTCTACATGACCACAACTGATTTTGTACTGCTCTTCCTCCCCCAAGCTAACTGGCTGATATCAAGTCTAATTCAGGTACTTAACACTTCTTGCATTAAAAAAAATACAAGTAAAGATGTATTGATTATCTGTTATTGTTAATCTATGTCATTATATCTGTCTGGAGTTCAGCCTTAAATAATAAATGTTATAGAGATGATTTGCTTAAGGAATAGTGACTATTCACTTTGCTCATTTGCACATTGCTCAGACATTGCATGTGATTGGCACCTCTTAAATATGTGATCTGGGGTCAAAAAGACCCCAGATCTCATACTTACACTAAAATGCAATAAAAAAAAGAAACAATGACACTTAAAAAAAAAAAATTGTCTCCTTTAAGAGCATTGGGCAGAAGTGACGTTTGACATCACTTTTGCCCTTCAATGCCATGGAGCTGAGTGGGGGCCATTTTACCCTCAGTGGGCATCCAGGCAGTGAGGGTAGCAGACCGGATCGTCTCCGCTGCTACTGACGGATCCGGTAAGTGGCGTGGATGAATGGAAAGTGGCGGGAGGTGGCGCACCTCTCCCGCCCCCGATAAAAGTGATCTCGTGGTGAATCCGCCACAGAGACCACTTATATCTGAAAGCTGACCACCTGCCGTTTCAGAAAATACAGAGGTTATGGTAGCTATTTGCTATCATGACAACGGTATTCCATGTCAAATTATCGAAGTACAATGACGACGGGTGGTCAGTTGTTAGCTGAGTATTGAAATCATGCTTTGGAAGCTTCTTGGATATAGCAATATGCTTTACTCTTTATGGAGAAGTATCAGAACATAAACAGGAACTAGATACAAACAAGTGCATACTCTTACATAAGGAAGGTACTTTCTCTGATTACTTTACCATATAACACACAGTATGGGGTTGATTTACTAAAGCTTGAAAGTGCAAAATTTGGTGCAGCTCCACACAGAAACCAATCAGCTTCAATGTTTTATTGTCAAAGCTTGATTGAACAAGCTGAGGTTAGAAGCTGATTGGCTAGCATGCAAAGCTGCACTGTTTTTTGCACTCTCCAGCTTTAGTAAATTAACCCATATAACTCTGCATCGCCACCTGCTGAATAGATAAGTATAATGCATACATATGTATAGTTCACAGTATATAGTCAATTACAAAAAAACTTTCACCCCTTTTCAACAGCATGTGCTTTGTCAAATTAAATTCAGCTTCTTCTGGAAATAACTATGACATTCCTTCAACAAAGGTTTGGGGGGTGCGTCAGCAGTCAGCTCCTCTGACGGGCAATATTGAATGTCAATAACACCTTGTTCTTGATTGTCCCTCAGTAGGTGATACTTGATGTGTTTGGTCTCCGGATTGACCCTTTCTGATTGCGTAAGCTTTGTACATCCCTGGTTGTCTTCAAAAATGGGAATTGGTTTTGACATGTCTATCCCAATGTCCACAAAAAGTTGAGGAATCCATAATGCTTCTTCGCTTTGATTAAACTTTCCTTCTGGTTTGCTTGGCATATTCATTTCACAGATTTCAGGGATCAGTGTTTCTGGTGATGGGCTTTCATCAAAATAAACACTATGGGTTATTGTCACTTTGTCGGTCTTTGGGTGTAGGATTGTGTAACCCTTAGTTTGCTCACTGTAGCCTATTAGAATGTCCTCTATGGCTCTGTGCTCTAGCTTGGGTCACTTTTCACTTGGAATATAGGCCTATGCTTTGCATCCCAACACTCTGATGTGCCCTACGTTAGGCTTTGATCCATGCCACATTTGAATGGAGTATTTTTAATGGCTCTTGAGGGTAGTCTGTTCTTTAGGTAGGTTGCAGTCATAACTGCTTCTCCCCAGTACTTGTGAGGTAGGTTGGCATCCGACAACATGCACCTGGCCATTTCTATAACAGTGTGATTCATCCTTTCTGCAACATCGTTTTGTTCAGGACTGTATGGTGTGGTTGTCTGGTGTACTATTCCTTGCCTCTTCAGGTATGAGGCCACTTGTTTGCTTATGTATTCGCCTCCATTGTTGGTGTGTATGATTCCTGGTTTGCATTGGAATTTGTTGCTAGATAAGGCAGCAAACTCTTGAAGTTTCTCTAATATTTAATTCTTGTGTTTCATCAGATAAGTAGTTGTGTACATGGAACAATCATCAATGAAAATCAGTAGATATCTGTTCCTGTCTGACATGGGAGTTTTCATTGGACTGTATATGTCACTCTGTATGAGCTGTAGGGGGTGGGTAGTTTTCCTTTGAGATGCCTGTGGAAGGGGAGCACATGTGGCTTTTGCTTCAATACAGCACTTGCATTTTATGAGCATTTTGCAAGGCTCTATTGTCAAATATTATGATAAGCCTCTCTTCATAATGTCCTGTATAGCTTCTGGACTTCTGTGCTCCAGCCACCTGTGCCATGTGTGAATACATTTTCTGTGTGGGTCATTAGAGGCTATATTGGCTTGCTGGTCTGTGGTGATCAGCTTGTATAGGTGATCATCCAGTTTTTCTTGATTATTATTGTGAATTGTGCATTCATCGCCCTGAAACTTAACTGTAAGACTGTTGTTTTCAAGACTTTTCACTGATAGAAGACTGCCTTCTAGTTCTGGAACCTACAGCACTTTCTTTTCAAGGATACTATGCTTACCTCCTTGTGGTGTAATGCAGTGCAGGAAGCACTGGCCTTTACTTTCTGCAGTGATGCTTTACCCATTTGCTAGGAAAACATTGTCTTTTGCACTGTAATCCATGTTTGTGAAGAAGGTCTCATTGCTAGTCATGTGGCTTGTCGCTCCTGAGTCTGTGCACCAGTCGTGTGGCTTGCTGCTCTCTTTAAAGTGTCACTTTAAAGGTGCCACTCCATGACATGTCTTCAGTTTCCTTTGTGGCTGCTTTGACTCTTTATTTTGTGGATAGCTGTAGCTTTCACTGCCCGGCTTTCCAGATAGAACAGTTCTTTTTAAGTGACCGGTTCCTTTATGGTAACAGGCTCTGCTTTCTTTGTTGTACTTTGTGCCTTTGTACTTAAGAGCTTTGTCATCATGGTGTGTATTTCCTTTCCTTCTGTTATATTCACCGATTAATTTCCTTTTGACATATCCTAGTGTCAGCTCCTGTACCGGTCTGGTTTCTAAAGCGTTAATAAGAGCAGGCAACAGCATGGTAATCTTTGATGTCCTCTCCGATGGCACGCAGCTGCTCTATGATTTCTACCATAAATTTCACATGGTTACACATTTGCTGGCCTTCCTCTAGCCTCAACACACACTATAACGCTGCAGCGCCACCTGCTGAATAGATAAGTATAATGCATACATATGTATAGTTCACAGTATATAGTCAGATTACAAAACAACTTGCTGTTGCTCTTCCAACATTAATAAGACATATAATCCAAAAGAAAATAAAGGCAGCAAGCCTTAAATAAATGAAGGTAGCCACCATCTGAAAATGGTAAGCTGAATATTTTATAATAATATGTTTTCCTTTAAACCTAATGTAGGTAATGCTTAGCACCAAATCAGTTTCATACTTACTGGTTAGCTTGGCCATCTTGTAATCCTGGCAGTGGGGGTGTCCAAAGGTAGCCTTGCTGTCTTCCTCATTATACATTAAAATGCATGTTAATTGAGCAAAACAATTTTAAAAAGAATTCCTTCTGATTTTCTTTGATTATGTCCACCTGGTGGAAGAGGAACAGGCCTTTTGCATTTTCAGGGAACTAGTTGCCCAACCTTTTCACAAAGTTTTACTATCAGATGACCAAAAGTAACTTTGAATAGTCAGCAAAAGACATGAGTCAGGTGCTAGACTCTAACAACACCAAGGCTCACTCATGATTTTGAAGCCAAATGGTTATTTTCCTAACCACCAGATAACACATCCATTTTATATTGTTGCTCACAGAGAATAAGCAATATGGTCCCATTATTCCACGTTCTAGTGTTGTGTTGGTTAGGGGTTATTGGGTAAAAATTGCATTTCAAGTAAAATTGTCCATTAGTCTTATTATCGGTTTCCTTATAAAATTGAAGTTCCCTAATGGGTGAGGGAGAATAGAAATAAAACAAATAAAAAGTTACAAGATTAACTTTACTTCCTTTTATTATTACTAGGAGTTTCTGCGTGACTAAGTAAAATGGTTTAATTAAACACTGCACCATGACATCACATTCTGTGCAGGTTTTGGGATCATAGATTTTAGTGTAGAATACTGCATATGATATGCGTGCTGCTCTATCTCTAGCAACATGCTCATTTTAAGTTATGTTACCATTATGAGTTGTTTTGGCCTCAGCTAATTATAGTTTCAAGCAACATTTTAATGACCTCCATTTCGATACAGAACATTGTGCTTAACATCTCTTGTTTCTTTACCCACAGGCAAATTATGATTTTTTTTTTTTTTTAACTTGAACAGCTAACAGTCAGTGGTTTCTAAATGAGATTGAACAAAATAATGATAATATTTTTTATTTGTTGGGCAGCAGAACTGGTTTTTAATACTTATGTAATGACAAGATTTGACTATACCAGCTGTTGCATTTAAAGGGAACTCATTATAAAAGGAATTCAATTCCCAACCCCCATCTGAAAATGGTTACCTTTTATAGTGATCATCCCGCTTCAGTGCTAAGTAGAGCTGATTTAGTAGAGAATAGAGTAGAGAATTATACCTTTGCAAAGCTAATGTTAACAGCTTAGTGTATAAGGTGATCCTGCGTTCATGTGCCAACAAAGATCTTTTTTTTAACAACTTTACCATATTCACTAAGCTTAGTGAACATTCTTTACTCATTTAGTAAGTCTACTTGAAGAAGTATTGTGACCTGGAGTTAGGTCAGTGATTGTACTAAATAAGAACATCCTGGTCAAAGCATGGTGGGGATGACAGCGAAGGCATTTTTAAAAGAGCTTTTTCAAATGATGTATGCAATTTTGCTCCATTACTATCCTTAGTAACTAAAAAAAATATAAAAAAAAATATTTTTACTGCAAAGTATTTATTTAATATTTAAAATTGTTTGACATTTTTTCTATTCTTGTAAACATAGAACTGTAGCTAAAGCTGATGTCCAAGTATTTTGCTTTGTTTTTGGAAAGGAAAAATCAATTACAATTTAAGGGAAAAAAAAGGTCTTACCTGCTGAATTGCTACTGTTAAGAAAATTCCTGTTTGAACCAGCATAACAGCTGGCAAGCTATAGGTCTGTATACCTGGTGACCTCTCACTAGTAAAAGTTTTTTATGGATATCAAGACTAGTCGCCAAACCCTCTGATTATGTTGAGACTTGGATATATCCAAACCCCTCAGAACAGCATGAAATACAAAATCAGATGGCTGCATCACATCACTGTTTTCTTAAAACTACTTTCAGGAAATGTTGTATTTATTTATCATTTAAGATATTAGGTGAGATTTTAGGTATTGAAAAGGTGGGTAGCATGGATAACATCTTGGAATTATTTCATTTAGGGAAGACAAAATTAGTTTCATTTAGTAGGAAAACATTTCCACTTCATATGAAAGTAATGTTGATAATTCATTTGCAACCTGTGTTGTGTTGAAATATGCTGTGGGCAACATGTCAGGACAAAGGTTCAGATGTGTCCATTTTCCAACATTTGCAACTAATGTGGCAGAGTGCACATTTAAAGTGATTCTAAAGGCAAAGGGTTTTTTTTATCTATATGCATTAAGATAAAATTCCTTCTGTGTGCAGCAGCCCCCCATGCTTATCTAAGCCCCATCTCAATCCAGCAATGTTGCACAAGTGTCTAGTCTGTCTGGGGACTCTCCCTCCTCATTGGCAGAGACAGCAGCGGGCGCCATTGGCACCCACTGCTGTCAGTCAAAGTCAGTGAGCCAATGAGGACAGAAAGGGGGCAGGGCCAAGCCGAGGGTCCATGTCTGAATGGACAGCGGCTCAGCTCAGGTGCCCCCATAGCAAGCTGCTTGCTGTAGGGGCACTCGGTTTGAGGATGGGTCAGGAGCACTGGCAAGGGACCTGATAAGAGGAGCATCTGAGCTGCTCTGTGCAAAACCACTGCACAGAGTAGGTAAGTATAACATGTTTGTTATTTTTAAACAAAAAAAAGCATGACTTTAAGGTGATTATAAAGTCCTTTTTTTTAAATCACAAACATGTTATACCTCCTCTGTGCAGTAGTTTTGCACAGAGGAGCCTGGATCCTCCTTTTCTCAGGTCCCTCTTCTGCTCTCCTGGCCCCTCCCTCCTATAGAGTGCCCCCTCAGCCAGCAGCTTTCTATGGAGGCACCCAAGCCGAGTCACAGCTCTGTGTGTCTATTCAGAATTGAAGCCTCGACCCGCCCACCCCCTCTCTCCCCTGATTGGCTAACTGACTTTGATTGACATCTGCAGGAGCCAATGGTGCGGCTGCTGTGTCTCAGCCAATCAGGAGGAGAGCCCTGGATGGCTAAGACACTTGTGGACATCGCTGGAGAGAGATGGCGCTTAGGTAAGTAATTAAGGGGTGCTGAGGAGGCTGCTACACACAGAAATTGTATATAGTAAAAAAAAAAAAAAAAAAACATTTATTTTGATTTTATTCACAGAGTATGATTTTTTACAAATGTTATAATTTTTTCAATAAACTATATTATTCAGGAAAAGCTGTACTTCACACGATTAATTGTTCACCTTAAAGCAGACCACCCCCCCCCCCCCAAAAAACATTAAAAGCACATTTGCATGCAGCTCTGCATGCTTAGCAGTAAACACATTAAATACCTATTGCAGAATGCATCATTTATGGAAAGTTTCATTATCTGAACTTCCGCTTTTCCCAGAGCACTGTTGATATAGCCAGAGCCTCGCAGGGGCCTACTGGAAATGCTAGCTCACCACTGCCTTAGAGGGAGTTCTCGTAGTTAAACAGTGAGATCCTGGGAAAAAAAGAATGTGCTATTTTCCAAGGTTTTGTGAAACAGATGATGCAGAAAATCATCGGTGGGCCAGCCCAGGGAACTAGGAAGAAGAAGCCGACCACAAATGATATTGACTTTAAAATTGTGAAATGTGCCTTCTGGTGTAAGGGGGACAGAGCAATGGAATTTGGGAACATAAACATTAATTAGTCAAGTAGCAATAAGAATTATTTGCTTTCTATATTCATTTCCTTATTGTTCATGTTTATTAAAAGGGAGGAAGGTCCACTTTAAGAAGAAAATGTCATCCTATACTAAGCTCACGTTTTACCGATACCAGCATTCGTACATATGCATAGTAAAGCTCAAGAAAGGGATCTCCATTTCATCAGTAAGACACTCTCACTGACAACATAAGTTTGACTTCAGCAAGCCAGAGCCTATATTACATGTACATAATGCATGCTACAAGTATTCATTTAGAAGCAGCACATGTAGACATCGGAAATGATATGCATTAGGTCCGTGTATATAGCAAAGAAAGGAAAAGTACAACAGATATGATTTAAACACAGTAATTGCCAGCTATATAGTTTCTACATAATTTACTGAAAAAGACCTATCATCACTTCCTGTCCTCGCTGGCTTCTGCCTTACCAAACTCTTCTGTAGACACACAGCCAGGCATTGACTTCTCTGATGCTTTAAACAATATATAATCAAATTGATATAAAATATATAAACACATTCTATAAAACTCCACGCTTCGAATGGGTGATTACAGCCACACATCACTCTAGAAATTTTGCTTTTAGTTTTTTGACTTATAAACTGTTTTCCTAAATTGCCAAGGTCAGTTACATGATTCTTCTCAATAAAATATAGAAAAAGCCATTGAAAAAAAATATGAAGCAATTTATCAAAATTCAACAACTGCTGCACACTGCCTCGCTAGTTCACAAATAGGCACATTTATTATACAGTTTAGCAAGTGACAGGTTTTTTTCCTGCTGCTTGTTATAATTTTTACTTTTTTTTTACAGGTAGACAGTCACACAGACTGGCAGATAGATAGATAGATAGATAGATAGATAGATAGATAGATAGATAGATAGATAGATTTTATTGAATATAATTTCATATGCAGTTACAGCATAATTTCATATTATAGTAGTTAGAAAAGTATATTTCTAGTGAACCTGTGCATTGATCTTCATTCCACTGCAGTTCAATAGTAGGGCTAGTAAAAGAGATCCTGTAGCCAGATCATATATATCAATGAAAATATTCCCCTAAGATTAAATGTGCATTTATGCATATTATATACTTGTAAAGACCTCCCTTGTGTAGACATCCAAAAGGTCTGAGACTACTGTAGGGTGCTCCCATCGTGGATGTAATGTCAACAGCCTCAGCAGATTGAGAGCTGACACTTGAGTGACCCACTGTAGTATTCTCCTATGCCCCCCCCCCCCAGAAGCTACATAAAAGGTTTTGCAGAGAGGTGAGGGGAGGATTGAAGGAGCTGGCTCAGCACTAACATTGATTTGACACTCTCAGAAGAGGAAAGGGCTATAGCATGCAAAGAGGGAGGGACTGTACTTGGGAATTGCTAGTCAATTTTTCCAGCAATTTCAAATGCACATTTCAATTAAATTAAAAAAAATCTTTATAGAATTAAAAAATTTTAGGTTGATGACAGGGTCTCTTTAAGTTGGTTAGAAGGGTTCCATTAGCAAGGAAAGTTAAAGAGTATGTAAACCAAACATTTCATATTCCTGATATGTGCCTGCTATACCATGTACATGTATGAAAAGTATCATATTTGTATTGTTTCCTTCGTGTGAAATCCCTGTTAATCCCTCTGCTTTCCTATTAAAAACTGACCACACTAAGTAGGAGGATACACCGTGGTCAGTTCTCTAGGTATGCTGGGAACTCAGTCTTATTTCCTCCAATCACTTGTCAAAACAGCCCCCCCCCGCACAGCCTTTCACTGAGAAGCTTAGTCTACATTTGCTTCTCCTCACCCATGCAGCTGAGAACAGAGGGAATGTGATCACTTGTAAAAAAGGGAAACTAGTTATTTATAATGTTTTTATATGTATACAGTATCTCACAGAAGTGAGTACACCCCTCACATTTTTGTAAATATTTTATTATATCTTTTCGTGTGACAACACTGGAGAAATGACACTTTGCTATAATGTAAAGTAGTGAGTGTACAGCTTGTATAACAGTGTAAATTTGCTGTCCCCTCAAAATAACTCAACACACAGCCATTAATGTCTAAACCGCTGACAACAAAAGTGAGTACACCCCTAAGTGAAAATGTACAAATTGGGTCCAAAGTGTCAATATTTTATGTGGCCACCATTATTTTCCATCACTGCCTTAACCCTCTTGAGCATGGAGATCACCAGAGCTTCACAAGTTGCCACTGGAGTCCTCTTCCACTCCTCCATGATGACATCATGGAGCTGGTGGATGCTAGAGACCTTGTGTTCCTCCACCTTCCATTTGAGGATGCCCCACCTATGCTCAATGGGGTTTAGGTCTGGAGACATGCTTGGCCAGTCCATCACCTTTATACCCTCAGCTTCTTTAGCAAGGCAGCGATGGTCTTGGAGGTATGTTTGGGGTCGTCAACATGTTGGAATACTGCCCTGTGGCCCAGTCTCCGATGGGAGGGGACCATGCTCTGCTTCAGTATGTCACAGTACATGGCATTCATGGTTCCCTCAATGAACTCTATCTCCCAGTGCTGGCAGCACTCATGCAGCGCTAGACCATGACACTCCCACCACCATGCTTAACTGTAGGCAAGAAACACTTGTCTTTGTACTCCTCACCTGGTTTGACACCATCTGAACCAGATAAGTTTATCTTGGTCTCATCAGACCACAGAACATGGTTCCAGTAATCCATGTCCTTAGTCTTCTAGTCTTCAGCAAACTGTTAGCAGGCTTTCTTGTGCATCATCTTTAGAAGAGGCTTCCTTCTGAGACGGCAGCCATGCAGACCAATTTGATGCAGTGTGTGGCATATGGTCTGAGCACTGACAGGCTGATCCCTCACCCCTTCAACCTCTGCAGCAATGCTGACAGCACTCATACGTCTATTTCTCAAGGACAACTTTTTTGGTCGACCATGGCGAGGCCTGTTCTGAGTTGAACCTGTCCTGTTAAATCACTGTATCGTCTTGGCCACCATGCTGCAACTCAGTTTCAGGGTCTGGGCAATCTTCTTATAGCCTGGGCCATCTTTATGTAGAACAACAATTCTTTTTTTCAGATCCTCAGAGAGTTCTTTGCCATGAAGTGCCATGTTGAACTTCCAGTGATCAGTATGAGAGAGTGAGAGTAATAACACCAAATTTAACACACCTGCTCAACATTCACACCTCAGATCTTGTAACACTAACGAGTCACATGACACCGGGGAGGGAAAATGGCTAATTGGGCCAAATTTGGGCATTTTCACTTAGAGGTGTACTCACTTTTGTTGCCAGCGGTTTTGACATTAATGGCTGTGAGTTGAGTTATTTTGAGGGGACAGCAAATTTACACTGTTATACAAGCTGTACACAAATATTTTGCCTTTCCTTTCTATTTTAAACTGAATGGGTTGTTTAACAAGGTAACTGTTTGCAATCACTTTAAGTGACTTACCCAGCACAGTCCTTTGCTCTGTTTAAGTCCAAATCATCCTGGAACTAACACTCAGCTTGTGCTGCTTGCTTTCATGCAGTGTATACATGTATTTATGTATATAAATGCTGTCCATTGGCCTTTTATTATTAGCAAGAAAATCACATAGCAGTATATGACGTTGAGGCATATGTATTAAGACTTTATGAATCTATATGCCAGCCATTCACCCCATATATCTGGGGAAATTGTAAACATCCATTGCAAGGAACAGAGGGCAAATGCAAAAAGCATTTTAGTCTTAATATTCTTGCGTGCAGTGCAGCCATAGTGCGATAAATGTGTGATTAGAAGCACTGAGAAATGAGCAAGCAGAGGAAAGTTCTTCATAGGATGCAAGGATACCATGGGTGAATCATAGGATACAATGTGCAAATTTTTCATAAAATCAGCTATCTGCCATCATTTGTCAAAATGAGTGACACACATACTGTAGAATGTAACATTTGCATTATTATATTTATGGCAAATGTTACATGACTTGGGTTTTCCAGTGAAGAATGGAAAGTCCAGATGTACTAGCAAATGTGCCGTGATGCAGTGGATGCTCATGAGATAATTGTGTTTTACAAATTTGGTCCAAAACAACATGATGATATGATAGAATACATAATTCAATAGGTAATAGTATGCAAATATACTAGGAATATTCGGAAACAATGATCATTTGCTACTGTGTGAATATGCCCTTTAGTTTGAGGTGTACTGGTAAATAATCACCTTTGTGTTGAGATTTCCTTAGCCTCCACACAAAAGTATTACTGTATTGTGGAAAGTGGCATCAGACAGTGTGAGCAGAACGCTGCCACATTATCTACCTAAGACTGTAATCCAATTACCTTTTGTAACGTCGAATTAATCAGCACTTTGTTATGTTGGCACAGAAGAGCTTAAGTCATTGCATTCTTTCATTGCATTGTTGTTGATGAATCCTAAAACTATGTACACAAGTTTCCCAAGATACCTTCTTGGCTGCCAGTGGGCTGATTTACAGAACGTTTCAGAGGCCAATCCCCAGTATAGCTTCAGGGTATCTCAAGAACCAGTCTTCAGAATGCTCATTCATGTCATTGTTCATTTAAGGGGCCCTAAACATGAATTTAGTGTGCACCTTACAGACGAGTAAAGATGTCTCCTCCTTTTCTTCCCAATTTGTACTCTTTCCAGTTACCAATCTTATCTTAGATATCAGTTTCTCTGTCGCTTGTTTAACCTTAAGCCTGGTAGACACTATGGGTTTTTTTGCTGGGTTAAACAAACAAAAAACTGTCTGCTCTAGTCGGAGATGCTGTACAAACTATGTGAAGTGAATATAGTTGTTTTCCACCACTGGATGAGAGCGCTGATTGGGAGTTGGTCAGCTGTTAGTTTTCCAGCATGCTCATCCAACAGAAGCTGGCTCCTGTCGGACAGGGTGGCATACACACGGGCCCAAATGTTGGCCGTTTTTATTTTGCACCAGCCGATGTCTCCCCACATTTAGCCCATGCGTACGGGGCTTTAGTCTCTTTTATTTGCCTGACTTTCCTGTATGCACCACAAAACCATCAGACAGAGACTATTCACAAAGGGATGAAGGATATCTCACTGGAAGCAATAACTGATCAGCATGTGCCACACTAGCATTTTTCATCCATTATGATCCACTCACTAAAGTCAGTGAGTCAGTACTCAGAACAATCCCTACAAAACAAGAAATTAACTCAGTCAAGAGATGGAAACAGTTTTGGTCATCCATGCGGGGGTGTGGGTTGCTTGGGCAGATATTGACACCCATAGCATTTAAAGCACAACGGTAACAGTTGTACAAGAAGCAAACAAACATGCAGAAGCAGACATTGAATGAACATATTTCCTATCCTACCTGTATTTAAATTCTAATAGGGCAAATAGTCAAGGATCCATACCCACTCCACTTATTAGCAAAGGGAGTCCAAAACAAGTAGGATCATTTAAGATCTGTAACTAATAGCTATGTACTATTGTTTTCATTACCTCCATATTCTAGAATGTTTTGTTTTGTGTGAAAAAGAACATTTTTGTAAGTTCACATGAGTTCTGGATGACAAAGAGTATCCAGGTCTCTTATTTGGCTGGCTGTAATGAGGAAGCACCATTTGGATCAGTGCTAGGTATCAAAAAGCCCAGCATGAATTAAATGTTTTAATACAACTCATTCCACTCTTTCAGATTTGGCAACTATGGTGGTACTTGAGGGTGTTAAATGCATGTCCAGCTTACCACTTTTTGGATGCCAATGAATCCCTAATTGGTCATGCTCACTTGTTTCATATGAACAAAAACAACCACACTATTTCCCAAAGTCAACAACATAATTTGAAGTCCACAAACCATAATATCAGCCATTATTTTATACAAATATATTTACATTCTTATTACTGTAGTTACTTATTAAATAGTTTGTTGTGCATCTAGTCTTTTTATGCGAGAAAAACATGTAGAATTTGAACTTGCAAGTGGTAAATAAGAGCAGATGTATAGGCACGTCTTGGCTATGCGCATTTATCATTCCAAAATAAATGAAATCATAAACACAAACCAATGCACATGCCAGAATTCTTTATGACTTCTCAGTGCATATTTTCTCTGTTTTATATGTGTGCAGAAACATTACACTGTAATGCTGGCTATTCCTTTTCTGTTTGGTACTATAGGCAGGATATCTACAATAATCCAGTAATATATTATTTCCTTATCTATAATGCATAAACAATTTCCTAACAAGGTTATATTATTCATTTTATTACTTGCATAGTGTTTCTATAATATTTCTGTTGCAATGTTTAGAGTCACGTGCTGCAACAATTAGAATCTCAATGCCTATTGTAGCATCCTTAGCAGTAATCCCGAGTGTGGCTCGGGGTGAATTTTCACTACCAATAGCGGTAACCCCGAGCCACACTTGGGATTGCTTTGCTGGATCCAGGCAAAGTTACTTACCTTGTCCCCAGGATCCTGCGATGTCCCCCCGCTTTGTCTGCGGGCTGTGTCTTCAGCCCGATACACTGTGTGCCGGGCTCTGTTCCCTGCAAGTGTTGCGTCGCATGCGGCGTAGCCCAGCAGCAAATTCAAAAAGTGAAAAACACATAGGAACACCCATGGCATCCAAAAAGCATCCCTTTACGTTAAAAGCGTTTTTTGACCAGCTAGAAAACTGTGATAGTAAATAAGAATCGCTTGCAAAATTGAGCGATACTGATTCTTGGGGAAATTCGTCATCAGACACTGAAAGTGACGACAGCGACAATTCTGCAACTGAGCAAATTTCCGTGTTTTTGACTTGATAACATTATTGAATACATTTTATTAGTATTATTATATTATTATTTTTGATAATTATTTATAGTTATTTATTATATTATAATTTATGATTTTGTTGTTTTAAAATTTATCATACCCAAGATGTCTACTAGACTCTTGTTTGGACAGATTTAATTGAGTTATTCCCAAGAATTACAGGCCTACAATATAAAACAACAAATTTCTATGCAGAACAATGTACGGCTTTGACATAATCATACCGCCAGGGAGGTTAAAAAGGCTCATACACAGCACTGGGTGCACAGTGTTTTAAAAGGAACATAGGATAAAAGTTGTAGATTTTTTTAATTAAATGTGTATGCTCCAGCTTTATCCTTATCCTCTATTCACTAGTTATAAGGGTTGATTTACTAAAGTCAACTTTACTGTGCTCTTTTGAAAGTGCAGTTACTCCAGAGATTAGTAAATGAGAGAGAGAGCTCTGCTGGCTTCCATCATACAATCATGTGCAAGCAAAAATGCATTTTTTTTATTTTCCTTGCATGTGATTGGGTATTCTTTGAAAAGCGAAGCTTTACTTCATTTACTAAGCTCTGGAGGAACTGCACTTGCAGACTGCACCTGCACTATACAAAGTGCACAGTGTATTTGCCTTTAGTAAATCAATCCCAATCCACTGACCAGTAACAAGCATGTACATGTCAGGTTTCTTTTATTTGAATAATTGTAGAGACTTATAAATGTTCCTTTTAGTGATCATCTTCATATCAGGCCTTTGATTAGTATTCCCTCTCAATGATAATGATCAGTACATGTACGCTCCAGTGCCTGAATGTATTTTAGTTAAGATGTGGCATGCCAAAAATAAAAACTGTAATTTTCTTGAATATATTTGGGTATATCTGACCGCTTTTAGGGATTGCCTCAGGTAGGAACAAAACCACATAAAATGTGTAACGTGTAAAACACCAGAAAAACAGCCACAGTATACTTTGCTGGGAGCGTCACAGTGCACATGAGGCGATAGCTTACTGTTGTCATGGTCAGCATGTGTACTGTCCATGGTTTGAAATTAGACATGTGCATGATGAAAAAATGTGTTTCATTTAATTTAGATTAGTTAATATAGTTATTTTGTTTAGGTAAATTTGGTTGATTTATTCAATTCATATTCGGAATTTGTATTCGGAATTCGTATTCAGAAATTTTAGAATTTTCTTTGAATGTACGTTTTTTTTCGAAACGTTCAAATCGATAAGTTTTCGAACTAATCGAAGCGAAAATGTTATGTTTTTTTTCGATTTGAATGCAGCAAAGTGAACAAACAAAAAAAAATCTTCATCGAATGATTAAAATGACTCTTTAAATCACCTTTGGCTTACCAAAAACAGCATTATTTTAAAATTGTACTCTAATAACACACGCAGTCTTTCAGAAGTATGTTTACAGTTCGAATTCAAATGGAATGAGATGTAAATTTGATTCGAATTTTGGAAATTCTGACAAATTTCATTTCGTTATTCGGAGCATTCAGTAAACTTTGTTCATAATGTAATTTGGGTATTTGGATATATCCAAATTTCCGAATAATGAAAAATTTGTCCGAATATTAATTTGGAACGAAACAAATTGCACACATCTATTTTAAATGCTGCTTCCTTTGAACAGGTTTCCAGTTCATATATACATAAACATATGTTGCATTGTTTGCTCCTAGAAGATGGTATATGAGTTTTATTGAATTGCCACTTTACGTGGAACATGTGTATTTAATGTTTAGCAAGCTGGGCACCGATTCCTTCTTCTTTTTTACTGTCAATTAAATGTTGACAGGTACGAATGTTCCTCTGTTACACCTTATGACAACTGAAGGCACAAAAGCAGCACTATTTGAATGTCTAAGTCTGCAAACTAGAATCACACCATACACATTAACCAACTATGTATGATTGGCTAGCAAGGTACCATATTGTGTTCTCTATGTGCGAACACATCAACATGCTCTCTAAATAGATCCACTGACTTAGAGAAAATTCAGAAAACTATATAATTTACCTTTCAAAACTTATTATGAAGAAATGCAGATTCTGTATTATTTACACTCTATTGGGCAATAGCATCCACTCCACATAAGGAAAAAAAAACCTCAGTAGCCAAGTTTAATAAATCTTTTAACGCTTTGAATTCTTAAATCCTCATTATTTTCCTACACACTGATACCATGCCATAATAAATACATTTCCTCATGTTTCCTCAAAAGGATCATAATGTGTCATTCACTGGCATGCAAGGGGTTAAAACATCAATCTCCAGCATGCTTTGGGAGAATGGGCAGGCTGTGGTTGCTGCACAACCTGTACTCTGTCAGAGTAATTTAATTATGGGTAGTTAGACTTCTGTGTAATTTGTTAATGGCCATTCCCTGCACAAAGAGCATAATTTTGCCAGGGCACCGGCAATTTGATGCATTTTTCGCAGGGTGCTGTCAAATGAAAGAGAGTTTTCATTGAATTTCATATTGTGCTTTAGCCTGGAGGGAGAATATCAATGAAGCAGTGAACAGCCCTCGTTTTTTGGACTTATTAGAATGCATGCAAGGGTGAATGGCAAAAATCCTTCTGTTTTTTTCAGAAAAGTCCGCTATGAAACTGGACATCTGAAATCACGACATGCAGATTTTTTTCAATCACTGATAAAAATGGTTTGACACTTTATTACTTTGTTTTACTAAATTGACTTTTTTTTAAAATAGGTTCCGTGTATGTTCCTCACATCTTTGCTTTAAAGCTGAACAGTTTCATTGTCGCATTTCTCCACTTCATTAGCTGCTGGCATTTCTGGTCTAAGCTGCTTCTTTAGTTCTACATTATGCCTAACGGGCTTTATGTATTCCAAGCTTAATGAACTGTTGTCTAAGGATTCTGAAGGGAAACATTCCAGGAAGCAAATAAAAAGCACACTCTCTTTGTAAAATATTGTAGTGCCTTGTATTTTTGCTAATAGTTTTCACTTTGCATTTTATCTTTAGTTTTCAGCTTTTGTAATTATTGGTCCCTTTTTATGTGTTTTGTTATTGTTTCTTAGAGTTTTTATACACATATAGCAGTTACATGACTTAGCTAAATGTAACTATGGAAAAAGTAATAAGGTACCATGATGGCTTAAGTGGACTTGCTAGCTCTGATTAAATATACTGGTAGAATATGGCAATGGTTTTGCACAATGGAACATGATATAAAGAGAAAAAATTGGTTTATTAAATGGGGAAGTTCCAATTCTTAATTAGATTTGTGGAGAGGTTTTAGAATGCCAGTTCTAATATACAATTAACAGGTAACTAGTACATAGTTGTATAATTAGGCTAAAAAAACAATGCATCACACCAAGGGAAAACCCATCTCAAATCCTCCTCAACTGTACTAATAAATGATAATTTCTGGTAGAGCACCAGCCAAAGTCTTTTCTTAATAAAGAGGAGAATGACTAGCACGTCCATGTCATCATTTTGTTTCTATTGTTGCTGGAGATTTAATCTAGATTCCTGTGCTGGAGACATGACAGGAATGGTGAGCACATTTCTCCTAAATAAAGGTAACTTCGCAGTGGGGTAGATTTACTAAAAGTTTTACTAAACATTTAGAGTGCAAAATCTGGTGCAGCTCTGAAAAGAAACCAATCAGCTTCCAGTTTTTTTTTTTTTTTTGTCAAAGCTTAATTGAACAAGCTGAAGTTAGAAGCTGATTGGCTACCATGCACAGCTGCACTCTCCCGTTTTAATAAATCAACCCCAGTGTTCTCATTGATAAATTTCCATCACCTCCTGTTCTAGTGGCAGCTGGCCACTTACTTTTCTGGTGTAAGTCAGGACAAAAAAGTGAGGGTAAAGCCTGGTACATCCTATGAGATTATCGAACAAATCATTGTGCATTTTTATCGCATGTTAGACTCCATATCAAAAATGAAGCGGTTACTAAAGTTACAAAAATTCTAGTACAACAGAATAAAGTTTGAAAGTGATGTAATATATTGTATTGTTTTTGTATTGTATTTTCGATAACTGTTTTTTTTTTTTTAACTGTACTGATTCAGGGCCAGTTCACACCACATGCAGTCCAGTGCATTTTTTTCTGCATCAAAAATGCATGGAAAGTAGGTTATATGGTTTGCAATGGCATAGTTCACACCAGTGAAGTCAGTTCCAGAACAAAAAGTAGAACATGTTGCATTTTACCTGCACTGGGCTGTACTGGAACACATCAAAAATACACTGGAATGCACTGGAACACATCAAAAATGCATCAAAAATGCACTGGACCCTAGTATAGTTTAAAAAAAAAAACATGAAAAAAGAAGAAAAAAAGCACCTGGAACGCACCTAGAAACGCATAAAAAAAGCATAAAAAACTCACTGGAACGCGTCAAAAATGTGTTAAAAACGTGCATGCAGTAACATATCTGGAACTGATCTGGAGTGTGTTTTTATGGTGTGAACCAGCCCTAAAGGAAAAACGTACGATCTGGTATCACGCGAGAAAAATGTTTGTGTTTGTCCCATTGGTTAATTTCGTATGACCTGTCCTGCTCAGCTCTCAAAATCTGTGTGCTAATGATCAGATTATCATATGAACACATCGATATCTGTATTTTTCGTATGATTTTCTGAATGTATGTATGGACCTTAACCACTTCTGGACCGCCCACTGTATATATACTTCATTACTTTGACATTAAATACCAGGGTTTTAGACAGCAGGCAGTCTGCTTTAACATAAAAGTGGTCTCAGCGGTGGATTCACAGTGAGATCACTTTTATGGGCAGTGGGAAAGGTGCCCCCCTCCCCAGTAGATAGATAGGCAGCAACAAAAACTCTTATAACCATTACTTGCTCTATCCAGGTTTAATAAACTTTTTGTTCCAATGCATTTTTTTGGGAGGAAGATGTCCCTGTGACCGCACATCCATAGCATCCAAAGGTATGACGGTAAGTGGCAACCTCAACCTGCACTCCGGCCAGGCCACACCGCCAATACATTTCGCTTGGCCCCTCGGAGCTTAGTCATGGGGAGAGCTTCATACTTTGGGATGATATGGGTGTGCGGTCACATGGACATCTTCCTCCATACTGAGCTATCTTAGGAGCCAGGATGGGCTCCCTCGCTCCCAGCACTCCCAGCAGTAGATGTGTAGGATTGACACCCCTTTCAGTGGCACACGATACAGGCCTCTTGGGTCACAATGTTTTGTTTTTTTTTTTATGTAATTTTTTATAAATGTTTAGAAAATGTAAAATTTTACTTGATTAACCACTTTTTATGCTGTAACTCTTTTACAATTCTATATAGAAAAGTGACATAATGACATCAGTTCACTATTCTTTAAAGAACAGATAAAACTACTGAATCAAATTATTTTCTTCTTGTCATTGGTAAACTACATAACAAGAACAATACATATATACATACATTTAAGTTAAAGTGCTACTAAACCTAGGACCCTGCATTCACTATATCTGGTCTCACACAGAACATGGAAATGTAATTATTTTAGTAAATATAAACTGCTATGAGCAGTTCTACCAGTGTCTGGTTAAAGCTTGTAGGAGGAGTTTGCATTCTCATCTGACTGTCCTTTAAGGCTGCATGACTCCTGCCCCTCTGTTTTCACAGTGCTGATTGGCCCCGTGCTGATCACATGCATCCTCAACCCCCCCCAAAAAAAACCTCTAGCAATACACACCAAACTGAGCATGTGCAGAATGCCCCCAAGACTCTGTACTATCAGGAGATGGATTGTGGACTATGGAAGAAGGGGAGGATCAGAGTAGATGGGATCAAACAGCTTTTTTACTCAATGCAGAGGATTAACCCCTTAGGTTCCACAGTGAGTATAACAAGCATGCCTTACCACATATACAGACTGATTTTACTGTTGTGGGTTTAGTAACATTTTAAGTGTGTCATCCAACTTTTTTCATTGTGGTACTTACATATATTGGTCAGAATATTACTGGTATGTTTCTCTAGGTCAGGTTATTTACGCTCAAGCAGTTAGAGATGAAATGTCTTATAACAAGGGTAAATATGAAAACACCTGCTGTGCAAGTACAGTTAGTCATGAAAGGTGATTACCCCATGTGGGTTGTTTGGGAAGAACTGTAGAAAAAAGTTGCTTTATACATGTAAGGCAGTTGTTCATCAAAAAATATCTTGCTGGCAAACTGACAAAGATGTTGTATAATACTCTTTGAGGTCCATTCTTGAGTTTGCCATATGACAAATAATGGTAAAATGCATGACACATTTATATACACAGAAAATGTGTGTAAAATTAAGTCCAAATTACATATCAACACAATTACTTTAATTAGTCATTTCAGACTTTATCTGGAAACGTGATGGAGCATTAGTAGCCATTAAGAGGTTTCTGATAATTTGAAAATAATTCCCTGTGCACTTAAAGCACTTAAAGCTCCATGTAAGTGAAAGAGATTACAGTACTGTATATGATATATATGATATGATATATATGATAGTGGGTGAATGGAAGAGGTCATGTGATCAGCACCATTTAACCTACAGAAAGTGACATATGACTAATAAAAGAAGGAAAAGACGACAAGGCTTCATGTTTTTTTTTCTTTCTGTAGGGTCATTAAAGCTGTTGAAAACCGCTGGACAATTTATTTATTTTTTGTACCTGCATCGCATACTAGCACATTATGTTAAATTTACCTCAAAATGAAGCTCTTCCAGCACCGAGATGTCAGTGCTGCAGGCACTCTCATCTTCACCCATCTTGCTTCCGGGTTCGTGGACTCTGACTCTGTGACTGGCTGGAGCCACGATGACGCCACTCCCGCGCACACATACCTTCACGGCACGGGGCTCTGAAGAAACGGCATGAGTGGTTGTTCCTTCAGAGGGTATGCACCAGTGATGTCACTGGCTGTATGTACACTAAATATCTCCTAAACGGTGCAAGTTTAGGAGTTATTTATACTACCTATAGGTAAAAGCAAATTATGGAAGTTTACTTTGAGATGCAAGGATTTTTGTACAGGTTTTCATAGGTGCTGAAAGACTGATGCACTCTCAGAAACTTTTAATAGTCATTTGAAGGTATTAAACGAAAATGGATATCCATCATATTTATTGAGGATTTGAACGTGGCAAATCCTCTATAAATCACATGTATGTCGGTCACTGTAGTGACCACGTATGGGAGACTTCCTTGTTGGTGAGTACGGCAAAGAAGTCTCGGGGCACGGCACTTCCATACACACGCGCCCTCACCGCAGTAGCACCGAGGTCGGTCAGTGTCTCAGTCTCAGGTGCTTGGGCCTTCGTTCTACCCACTTCTACTCTCACGGACGTCGTGACTGTAGA
>BLSH010552252.1:636063-648015 GCA_018402905.1 Glandirana rugosa | reverse complement strand
ATATATATATATATATATATATATATATATATATATATATATATATATATATATATATATATATACATATATATCTTTGTATATATCTATAATCTAATGTGGGGAAATAGATTGTGCATATTATGTGTATTTATTTCACAATAATCCTCTATGTTTAAAATGTAGCTAAAGGCAAAACTTTTTTTTTTTACTTTTGGACAGAGTTGAGAGAGATTATAATGCTTGTCAGTTTTTATTGCTGTCTAGAACCCCTGTTAAGGAGATCCCCCCTCTCTATTTGTCCTGTGTATCATTATGATTGAAAGTGAAAGTAAAAGAAAATCCCAAAATTTTGGGTTGCCCCCAGAAAAGTAATAGAATCTGCTAATGGGGACACTGGTTCTGATGATCTGGGGGTCCCCAAAGAATTCCCTTTAGTTGCAGGGATTTCTTCTCACTTCCTGTTTGGCTATGAAACAGGAAGTGAAGGGAAATCACCACAATGGGACACAGATGGGGGAAACCTGATGTTTATAACCCTTCCTTGCTCTATCCAAAATGAAAAAAAGTGCTTATAGTTCTACTTTAAGATTGTATATATATATATATATATATATATATATATATATATTTTTTTTTTTTAAGGGGGAATTAGAGTAGCAGTGTTTTAATCCTTATAAGTAATACCCCCAATTCCAACTATATTAATTTGCGAAAGTCATACAAGGATTGGGACTTGCGCATTTCGCTGGGGGTGCTAATGAGTACTTCTAACTAGTATCATCATAAACATTTCTTGCTTGTTATATATTTATAACTAGCCATTTCAGCTCACAATCAAAATATGTCTGACCGATGGACACCAAAAACTTTTAGGAATAATAAAAAATTTTTTAGCTTCCTGTTACAAAATAACATATAAGTAATGCTTTTGTTTGCTTACCATTCTTAAATATTTACAAAAGCATACAGATTTGTTAGTGGAGCACAAAGGGACCGTTTAACCTGGTTCACACCTTTGTGTTTGTGCGGGCTGCGTTTGTGGGTACAGGAATCGTAGGGAAATCGCATGATCAAAAGGACCATACAATTTCCCTGAGAGCCACATTTTCAAAAAGGTGCATGTGCCTTTTTCTGCGGGAAATGCAGGCACGCCAGAATGGACTGCTGTGACTGCATTTCCCACAGAAAAAGATACATGCACCTTTTTGAAAATGTGGCTCTCAGGGAAATTGTATGGTCCTTTTGATCATACAATTTCCCTGCGGTTCCTGCACCCGCAAATGCGTTGCATTTTTACATGCATGGGGGTACCATTCAGAATGAATGGCAGCCCGCACATTTTCTCACAGCAGTGCGTTTTCACTGTGAGTGTTTGCGGGTGAGGGAATAACTGCTATTTCTGCAACCAGCCACATAAATGTGAGTTGAGCCTAAGGGCCAGTTCCCACCACAATTTCCACTTTTCAGATGCATTTCTGCATGCACGTTTTTGATGTGTTTTGTGCATTCTGGTATGTTTTTGATGCAATTAGCCGTGTTCCAGGTGTGTTTCATTCAGTAAAAATGCAGCATGTTCTACTTTTGTTGACTGCACTGGTGTGAACTAGGGCCATTGGAATACATTGAAAACACTGCATGTGTTTTTGATGTGGATTAAAAATGCACTGGACTGCATCGGATGCGAGCCAGCCCTGATACAATGCAGACACGAGCATAGCAAGCATTTTATTTTTATCTACACCTGTGAAATTTCACGTATGTACTTACCCGTGGCATATTGATTTTTGGTTTTCAGCTGTAGTACAGGATAACTCTCATAAGGTTAGCACTGAGTCAGATTGGTCAGTTCACAAAACTACTTATTCAGCTTTGTGGAATTCCCTAAGATTAAAATGATTTCTGCCTTCCCCGTGTATGGTTTGTGTTAGATATTCTGAATTGTTTCTTGATATCTTATTACTGTTACTTGAAGCTAATTTGTAACCTAGTTGTGAATGAACTATTTTAAGCCAACAAAACCTCACACATGGCACTTTGCCACCTGCCTTTAACTTTGGACAATGAACTTTCTTGTTAGCCATTCCTTAGCGTTCAGCATTCTGCCATATATATTTGCACTATATTTCCTTTTTTCTGATGGCAATCTTCAGATAAATGCAGCCCCAACTGAGTGAGCTTTTTTCATTATCCATTTCTATCAGTTTAATCTATAATGTTGAACTTTTTCTTTAGTTGGCAAGATGACACGTAGAACATTTAATAACGGTAGACAATGCAGGTAGTGATTTAGCTAGTATGGCTTTAAAATACGCAAGGCCATCAAACATCTCTATATGAGGGTTGTTGGATAAAGGAAAATATTACATTGATAGAAGAAGTGGCACTCTGTCATAATAGTCTTTATTGTTAAAAAACATTCAGTTTCACTGTTGCTCTTTTAATTATTATTTATTCATAGAACAAGGATTTGTGTGGGCTTCAAGTATGGTGTCGGTGAATTTGAAATATGCTTTTCAATGGAGTTTATACATATTTATGTATTCAAGGCTACTGCCTAATCACTTGCCTCTTGTTTACCAAAATAAATTTTTCGGAGTTCACCTCTACTATCCTGTAATAATTATTGCTTGCATGTGTTGGGTATATTGGAGATATTGTACAGCAGTATTCCCATAGTGTGGGCACTTGTGCCACTGGTGATACCCATTTGCAGTTTGAGTGGTGCCATAAGGATAAAGAATTGTGTTAGCTCTGAGTTACTCTAATTAGCCTGGGGTCTTTGCACCTCTAAGTGGTCCATGGATGAATTTTCAGGGGGTTTGTGTGGGTCAGATAAAAAAGTAACATTTACATTCATTTTACAGCTCTCCTCATTGTCCCAATCAATGGTGTGCCATTAAAAGAAATTAAAGAAAACGCACCCTGCCATTGCTTGTAGTGCTGACCGCTAAGTGTCTCCTGACTCATTGTTGGCCCATTTTTACCATTTAAACTTGTACCACTGCTCTCTGCATAAATGCCATCTTGTGCCACTCCATAATAGCAAGTGCTAGTTTCACTTTCTAGTAGTAGCAGTAGTAGATCTGAGCAGGATTAAAATTGGATTGTTTTACTTGCACAGGATGATCGTATTTCATTTTTGTAATGAGTGACCATTAGTTTTTACATGAAAAAGAGTGAATTCTTTGTTAAGGTTGTATACTTTATCTAGTTGCGGACCGCCCACCATACATCTCTGCGGCAGGGCGGACGCTTTGTGCCAGATCATGTACTTAGTATGTGATCTGACACCTCCGGGTCTTGGGCGTGCACCGCTGGCAACCCATTGGGGCCCAGTGCCGGGTATCACAGACTCAATGTCTGCTAGCACCCGCCGATTACACAGGACACAGACAGAATGACAATCTGCCTATGTAAACAAGGCAGATTACTGATCTGTCAGAAGGGAAGGTATTGATCCTGTGTTTCTGCAAAGTAGGAACACGGATCTTTGCCTTCCCCTAGTCAAAGCACATCCTATACAGTGAGTAAGCACAGGCTAGGCACACAGTTAACCCTTTGATCACAACTTATGTTAACCCCTTCCCAGCCAGTGTCATTAGTACAGTGACAGTGCATATTTTTTAGCACTGATCACTGTATTAGTGTCACTGGTCCCCAAAAAGTGTCAGTTAGGTGTTCGATTTGTCTGCCGCAATATCACAGTCCTGCTATAAGTCGATTATGACCGCCATTACTAGTAAAAAATAAAAGATAAATAAGTAAAATATCCTATAGTTTGTAGATGCTAACCAATCCATATACACTTATTGTGATTTTTTAACAAAAATATGTAGCAGAATACATATTGGCCTAAATTGATGAACAAATTTGATTTTTTTTACATTTTTTATTGGGCATGTTTTATAGCAGAAAGTAAAAATATTGCAATATCGCAGACCTATAGAAAAGAGAGGACAGGTCAAATACCACTAAAAGAAAGCTCTATTTGTGGTAAGAAAAAGAACAAAAATGTAATTTGTGTACAGCGTCGCACGACCGCGCAATGGTCAGTCAAAGTAATGCAGTGCCGTATCGCAAAAAATGGCCTGGTCATGAAGGGTGGTAAATCTTCTGAAGGTCAAGTGGTTATTCAAACTTTGTGTATGTCATATATGTATGGGGCAATCACATTTCAATAAAATATGGTACACATTTTCATTGCATGCAAAGTTGTGTTAATGTAAATATTTCTGGAAAGGGGATCAATAGCTTTCATCATTTTCTTAAGGGGTCCAGGACTCAAAAAAGGGTTAAGAAGCACTGCTCTAGTTGAAATGTATACAGTGCTGTGTACCCTCACACATTTTGTAACAGAACCAGGCTGTGTACAGTGGTGTCACATGAGAAGAAGGGAAGTCACATGCTTCTTTACGCCTTTCATTTCTTTGTTGCAGGAAAGCAAAGGAAAGGTGAGTATATGTTGCTGCAAAACCAGTCATTAAAGCAAAATTGCTGTTTTTCCCCAAACCCCCTCTCAGCTCTTATCTCCAAGGCCTTCCTTACTACAGCTAGTGATAACAATTAGACCTGCAATGCAGTTACAGTCTAGTCCGCCCAGGCCTAGCAAGTGGCTCTTCTCTAACAAATGTTCAACTTGGAAGCTTAGAGTGGAAGTTCATCCTAACACTAAAATCTCTAAATCTACAGGCATCCATCATCTAAGACTAACCTGCCTAGCCCTGTAAAGAAGAAATTGCTATACATACCTTTTTTGAAGCTGCTCCAGTCTGGTCTCCAGCGGTGAAAGCCCTGCAGAGGAGACAGCTGCATAATGCCTGGGAAGTGACATCACCCATAGAGTTACTATGGGGCTTCCATTGTCAGATGCCTCCTCTGCACTGTCTCCACAGAGAAGCCGCCACTGGCAGCTCAGCGTGGGACCAGAGCAGATTCATAAAATGTATGTATAATGATTTCTTCTTTACAGGGCTTGGTAGGTTTATTTTAAATCATGGATGCCAGTAGAATCCGGCTCCGTTCACATCTTGGCGTTCCGAATCGCGGGCGGAATCGCCATGAACCTGGCCGCGATTGGAAATAGCGGCAAATTGCGAGACACCAGTGCAATCCCTTTCACTTCCAGTGGCACCCCGATCAGGCGACAATCACGGTAAAATCGCGCAAACAGAATCGTGGGGCACCTGTTGCCCAAAAGAAGTACAAGAAAAAAATTTGTCACAATAGGGGTGCCATTTGAAATGATGGGGATTGCATGAGCATCCTGCGATTTGCTGCTATTTCGAATTGCGGGCAGAATCCCGGCGATTCCGTCCATGATTTTGAAGATGTGAACGTATCCTTAAAGATTTTAGTGTTAGGGTGCACTTCTACTTTAAGGTACTGTATAATAACATATGAAAATGCTAGGCCATCTTATCCTTATGTGTATGGACACTATTAAAAGAAAATTTAGTATGCACAGCTGCAGCCTTTGAAAAGGGTTCAATTTACAAATTTGACTTTCCCAATTTCCAGTATCAGCTGTATCGTAATGCATTACATTAAACATTCACTGTAGAAATATTCTTTTGTATTATGTATTGTATTTTTTTGTGCCGCAAGCTGCTCATTTCTGGCCTGAAGCTCGGCTTCCCTGGCAACCAATAAAAAAAAGACGATTGTTTCAGTATTTTACTATATAAACTAGTGGGTTTGTACTGATAAAGATGCATGATCAGAAATCATAATAGTCAGCAAACACTTATAAAATATTTTGAAATATTTCCCTTGCAGCAAGGGATTTCAGGATCTGTTTTTAATGACTATGGGCCAGGAAGTTTATCTGTTTCAGTATTTCATCTTGTGCAGCATGTAACATTTGAAAGAGACTTGCATATCCCTTATGGCTTTAGGCATTAAAGGTTAATTCATGGTATTCCATATGTTTCTTTACCCAGCTGCTGAATTTCAAAACATGCCCTTGACAAATGGGGTCATCATGTAAGGTCACATTGTTAATGGAATGGAAGTCACTAACTGCAGTGTGACACTTTAAACTGTCTCTTCTATTTTAATGTTTCCTTATGAGGATGTATCACACATTATACTGGATACTGATTTTTTTTCCTCTGCCACATAAAATAAAGCCAGTCAGTAAGGCTCCATACATAAGTGGAACTCTTGTTTCTCTGAAATGGTTCTTTTCTCAATTATTCTCTGCAAGGGATTGCCCGACATACACAATAGCTTGTGCGTTATATAATAAATGATAAGTAGTGGTAATATTTTGAAGGAGGCCATTCGGGTAAGTGTCCCTTTGGTCATAAACAAGCCAGAGTTGTTTATATTGAAGTCATTTTGTGTGTTCATAATACTTTTGCTCTCTCCACAACTGTTCCTAATTCCATTAAAATGTCTATTTCCTATGAGAGATCAGCTGAAATTCTTTAATACTGCAAACTTCAGCATTTCTAAAGGACACATTTATATATTAAAGTTTTAGAATCTCTTAAATGCTCATCAGAGTGTATTTTACCTTCCAGGGAATGATATATTTGAGACAACAATTGGAAAACATTTTGAATATTTTATAGGGAACAGTTTAGGTTAAATAAATTTTCAGTATGTGCACGGCCAACTAATAACATTGTGCATTGCTATGTATTGCAATAGCTTCATGTACCTTTCTCAAATAGATACAGTTATTGCCAAAGTAATCCCTGCATGTATGGCATATCATTAGAAGCAACCTAAAGTGATGACCAGGTGCTAGAAATGACCAAGCTACTCTGCTCAAAGCAAGGCTAGATCTTTGCATGACAGTCCATGGCACGCTGACATGTCATATTCCATGAAACAAATATTAGGGTTCAACATAGGAATCCATTTAACTTTAATAATGTCAAAAGAATGGGTTGTGTTCTGGTACACAAAAGTGGCGCACCTCCATCCCTAATCAATTCAACACAATTAAGTTTGGAACTTTATATAAGGCACGCCACTAAATAAACAGGTCTAAACAAGACAGTTCAGCCATATATCAATGTAAACTATTTCAGATACTTAAAAATAATAACTGTTTATTGTACATCATTTTAAAACCCTTAAAATTATTGTGTAACAATGTAATTGCACCAGGGTACTGGAAAGGTCTTCCCTCTACCTGTTATTACTAGTATACATTTAAGCATAGTACACACTGCAAGTTTTTTTTTTTCGGTCTACCCAGTGGGTTGACCAAAAAAAAATGTCAGCTAAAGTCGGAGCTCCTATACTAACAATCCAATGTTAGTACAGCGATCTTCCCTGCTTTTCTATTGTGTTCTGACAGGGGGACGCCCCCTGCCAGAACACTCCCCTGATCAGGAGCAGGTCAGCAGACTTTTTTTGGTCATGCTCCTTCTACAGTACACATGGGTCGAATGTCGGCCGGTTTCTATTGAACCAGCCAATTCTGTCTAATATTCCGCACGTTTGTATGGGTTAATTACAGTCCAAAATAGTATATCACAGCAGGGGGGATTAAAATATTGATATATGACTATACTGTCTTGTTTAGACTTGTTCGTTAAGTGATGTGCCTTATATACAGTAATGTCCCACAGACAAAATGAATTGTGCTGTGTACTTTAATAATGTCCTCTGAGAAGAATATTACTGAAAGAGATGCATGAGGTAGTCTATTACCATAGGCGACAACCATAATTACAGATTATGGGGCCCTTAGCAATATTTTGATGGAGCCCTCTTATGAACTCTGGGGCACATAGCAGTGTGTGTCAGTTGAGCCAATAGTGGAAAAGAGTTGTAGTGACAACAAAAATATTAATCAACTTAAAGTGATTGTAAAGTCTTGTTTTTTTTTCTATAAAAATAACAAACATGTTGTACTTACCTCCTCTGTGTAGTGGTTTTGCACAGAGCAGCCCGAATCCTCCTCTTCTCGGGTGCCTCTTCTGTGCCCCTGGCACCTCACTCCTGTTGAGTGCCCCCACAGCAAGAAGCTTACTATAGGGGCACCCAAGCCGAGTCACAGCTCCCTGTCAGCACTATCTGTGTTGAAGGGGGAATTGTGCAAACCCATGGTTGCAGGAAAGAAATTTGCACTATTTAGGGCCTGCCTAAGTGGGATTTTGCAGAACTACAAATGTCAGCTGTTTTATCAGTTTTTAGCTAAGGTGACTGTTATTTTATAAAGCATTAGGAAGACTGTGTTGGTTATACAGAGTTTATTTCAAAGTGCTGGCAGAGATGAAAAGAAGCTCTGAAGACTATAATTCTGTTTATCGATGAGTAGAAGGGAAAAGCAAGTGAAAGATGCAACTATCGACATTGTGATCTCACAGACTCCTCCTGTGCATCTGATGTCAGCTCTTGATGGCATGAGTGTTTTCACATACTGCAACCTTTGAATCCCCTAATGATACAGTACTGGATCTGTGTTATACACACAAATATTTTATGTGTTTATATTTTAATATGTTTAACCACTTGCTGACGGCTTATCGGCATTTGACGGCGACAAGGTGGCTCTGTAACGCGGATCGCCGTCATATGACGGCGGCTGGGAGATCGCGCTCACTGTGTCCAGGGAGGGCCAGGGAGCGGGTGCGGCGGATTCGATCTCCGCCGGCCACCCGCGATGCCCCCCCCGGAGTGAAAGAACGGAGGTCCGTGTAAGTTAACACGGACCTCCGTCCTGTGAGGGGGGAAGGGCTGTGATCACAGCCTTCCTCTACACGGAAGCTGTGATCGCTTCCCTTCCCCAGCTAGGGCAGTCCCCCCACAGTTAGAACACGCCCAGGGAACACAGTTAACCCTTAGAGCGCCCCCCTGCAGGTTAACCCCTTCACTGCCAATGGCATTTACACAGTAATCAGTGCATTTTTATAGCACTGATCGCTGTATAAATGCCAATGGTCCCAAAAAAGTGTCAAAATGGTCTGACATGAAATATCGCAGTACCGCTAAAAATCGCAGATCGCCGCCATTACTAGTAAAAAATAAAAAAAAAATAAAAACCCCTGAAATTAATTCTCATCACCCGTAAACGCGACCACTTTTGCGCAAACCAATCAATAAACGCCGATTGCAATTTTTTTTATCACAAATATGAGGAAGAATATAAATCGGCCAAAAGCGATGAAAAAAAAATGTTTTTTTATATTTTTTTTGGATTTGTATTTTAGCAAAAAGTAAGAAATTTGGTTTTTTTTGCAAAATTGTCGCTCTTCTTTTGTTTATAGCGGCAATCACAAATGCCACCAAAAGAAAGCTCTATTTGTGGGGAAAAAAGGACGCAAATTTAGTTTGGGTACAACGTCGCACGACCGCGCAATTGTCAGTTAAAGCGACGCAGCGCCGAATCGCAAAAAGGGCTCTGGTCCTAAAGGGGGAAATCCTTCCGGTCCTTAAGTGGTTAATATGTCTTAACAATTTCTGTAGTGGGGTCCACTCCCAGGCCACATTGCAGCCTCATGGGCTGTTATGGTTATAGTTATGTCACTGGTTAGAATCTCATTGTTGTCTGATCTGAGTTGAGTTTTGTGGGGAGCCAGTTAGGGTTGCCACCAATGGTTCCTTTACCCTAGACTCCCACTCGAGATCTCCATTGTTCAGGTAAATAGAACAGATCAGATTGTGAATTTATCAGTTGCTTTCTTTAATAATAATTCTGTGTATGTGTATATATATATATATACTTTTTATTATTTCAGGTACTTATATAGTGCTGTCAATTTACACAGTGCTTTACATATATATTGTACATTCACATCAGTCCCTGCCCTCAAGGATCTTACAATCTAAGGTCCCTAACTCACATTCATGCACATACTAGGGACAATTTAGACAGGATCTAATTTACCTACCAGCATGTCTTTTATATATACAGTGGGGCAAAAAAGTATTTAGTCAGCTACCAATTGTGCAAGTTCTCCCACTTAAAAAGATGAGAGAGGCCTGTAATTTTCATCACATGTACACTTCAGCTATGAGAGACAGAATGAGAAAAAAAAATCCAGAAAATCACATTGTCTGATTTTTAAAGAATTTATTTGCAAATTATGGTGGAAAATAAGTATTTGGTCACCTACAAAAAAGCAAGATTCCTGGCTCTCACAGTCCTGTAACTCCTTCTCTAAGGCTGGGTTCACACTATTCGACAAAAAAACGGTCCGGCTTTGATCCTACTTTGCTGTACGATTTGCGGTCCTACATAGGGTCAAGGTCGGACCGTTTGTCTGTGAACAGGGATCCGACTTTGATCCCGACAATGCCGGGCACTCTGTGCTCTGGGGATCATGAAGGGGAACTCCACGCCAAATTTAAAAAAAAAACTGGCATGGGGTCCCCCTCCAGGAGCATACCAGGCCCTTTGGTCTGGTACAGATTTTAAGGGGAACCCCATGCCGAAAAAAACCAGTGTGGGGTCCCCCCCAAAATCCATACCAGACCCTTATCCGAGCACGCAACCCGGCAGGCCAGGAAAGGGGGTGGGGACGAGTGAGCGGCCCCCTCCCTCCTGGACCATACCAGGCCGCATGCCCTCAACATGGGGAGTATGGGTGCTTTGGGACAAGGGGGGCTCTGCGCCCCCCACCCCAAAGCACCTTGTCCCCATGTTGATGAGGACAAGGGCCTCTTCCCGACAACCCTGGCCGGTGGTTGTCGGGGTCTACGGGCGGGGACACATCGGAATCTGGAAGCCCCCTTTAACAAGGGGGCCCCCAGATGCCGGCCCCCCACCCTATGTAAATGAGTATGGGGTACATCGTACCCCTACCCATTTACCTGGAAAGAAATATGTACACAAAAAAAACACACAGCTTTTTAAAATATTTTATTAAATCTGCTCCGGCTTTCTTCTCCCCTCTCCGGTGTCTTCTTTTCTTCGGCTCTTTTGCGGGGTCTTTCATCTTCTGAGGGGTCTTTTCTTCTCCTCTGCGGCGTCTTCTGCTCTTTTGCCGGTCTTCTCCGCTGTCCTCTTTCCTCTCTTCTTCTTTTTCTTCTTCTTTTCTTCTTCCCATGTTGACACGAGGCGTTCTCCTTCACGAATGCCCTCGCCGCTCTGTGCTGTGCCTTATATTGGCATGGGGCGTGGCCACCAGATGACATCACCTGGAGGTCCCGTCCCATATGAGGTCACAGCTCCGCCCCCAGGATGTGACCTCATATGGGGCGGGACCTCCAGGTGATGTCATCTGGTGGCCACGCCCCATGCCAATATAAGGCACAGCACAGAGCGGCGAGGGCATTCGTGAAGGAGATCGCGTCGTGTCAACATGGGAAGAAGAAGAAAAGAAGAAGAAGAAGAAGAGAGGAAAGAGGACAGCGGAGAAGATTGGCAAAAGAGCAGAAGACGCCGCAGAGGAGAAGAAAAGACCCCTCAGAAGATGAAAGACCCCGCAAAAGAGCCGAAGAAAAGAAGACACCGGAGAGGGGAGAAGAAAGCCAGAGCAGATTTAATAAAATATTTTAAAAAGCTGTGTGTTTTTTTTGTGTACATATTTCTTTCCAGGTAAATGGGTAGGGGTACTATGTACCCCATACTCATTTACATAGGGTGGGGGCCGGCATCTGGGGGCCCCCTTGTTAAAGGGGGCTTCCAGATTCCAATGAGTCCCCGCCCGCAGACCCCGACAACCACCGGCCAGGGTTGTCGGGAAGAGGCCCTTGCCGGTCCTTTCCCCCACCCCTGCTCGCTCGCCGGGGGAGGGAGGACCTGGTATGGTCCGGCGCACGGGAGTTGTACCCCTCATACCCACGAAACCCTGTCCCCCCCGAGACGCGGGGGGTGGGGTTTCGTGGAACAGGGGTACAACTACTCCTGTTCCCGGAGAAGGGCTGTTGGGACCGGCCACCAACAGCCCCAGACGCCCGCCCCTGAGTAACCTTAGACCTTCGGGGGAAATTGTTCCCCCGGGGGTCTACGGCCGGGGGTGGGATACATTTACTCATACCCCATGTATCATGGGGATGGGTAAATGG
>BLSH010552252.1:596291-621008 GCA_018402905.1 Glandirana rugosa | reverse complement strand
CAGTCTTGACGTTTCAGCATGTGTGTCTTGTTCAGTGGTGGTCGTTTTTCAGCCTTTCTTACCTTGGCCATGTCTCTGAGTATTGCACACCTTGTGCTTTTGGGCACTCCAGTGATGTTGCAGCTCTGAAATATGGCAAAACTGGTGGCAAGTGGCATCTTGGCAGCTGTACGCTTGACTTTTCTCAGTTCACGGGCAGTTATTTTGCGCCTTGGTTTTTCCACACGCTTCTTGCGACCCTGTTGGCTATTTTGAATGAAACGCTTGATTGTTCGATGATCACGCTTCAGAAGCTTGGCAATTTTAAGAGTGCTGCATCCCTCTGCAAGATATCTCACTATTTTTGACTTTTCGGAGCCTGTCAAGTCCTTCTTTTGACCCATTTTGCCAAAGGAAAGGAAGTTGCCTAATAATTATGCACACCTGATATAGGGTGTTGATGTCATTAAACCACACCGCTTCTCATTACTGAGATGCACATCACCTAATATGCTTAATTGGTAGTAGGCTTTCGAGCCTATACAGCTTGGAGTAAGACAACATGCATAAAGAGGATGATGTGGTCAAAATACTCATTTGCCTAATAATTCTGCACACAGTGTAGAGTTCCAAATTGCTTGTCTAAAAAAAAACCCTAATAAAAAACAAAAAGCAACACAGAAAAGCCTCTACCTTTACACAAGAGATAAAAGCTCATATAGAAGTGTTCAGCATTCTTAGTTTGTTATAGATGAAACCCCCTTTAAAACACTATCTTTAATGATGTCCTAAATCACTGTCCTATTTTATATACATACTTAGCATCCTCCACACCTGAATTTGTCTTCAATATTAAAGAAAATCTTTTTGCTAAGGAGATATGGGGAATCCCTTTTGCTGCTTAGTCATTTACAGGAGTAAATCCTATATGGCTCTCCCCTTTACACATTCCATCTTTAAATGGAAAATTTTGTAGGAGACACACGTCTGAAATAAAAAAAAAGCAGTGTATGACGCAGAATTAGGGAGTAGAACCAGAAAGGAGTTTCGACACCTACAGAAGATTAATGGCCAGTGTGCGAAGTGGGTCATCCAAAGCATCCATCTTGCCTGACATAGGTTTAAAATAATTACAGAATTAATACTGTAGGATTTAATAGGGTCATAAATATTTGAGACATTCTTTACCAGTACATATTAAATGTGTCTTTGGAACTTGCATGACATTTCAGCATGCCCAAGTCTGACTAAAAACGATCTGCCTGGATAGTGGCAGATATGATAATGAGTGGTAATATAAATTTACAGAAGTGTTCATTTATTCAACAGTCGGACAGGGGAGGCTTGTGCAAAGAGGCAGTAGTATGTTTTCTATGAATATGCTGAGGCTGACTTGCATGGACTGATGTTTCAAATGATTTGATGAAAATTCTTGAGAATATCTGGTCCAATATTCTGTGTACAAATGTGATCATTAAAGACAGGAATAGGCATTGGCTATCGGCTGTTGGGAAATCCTTCTCTCCTGACAGTAATTTTCAAGATGTGTTATTGATAAAATAAGCATTTAAAGTACTGCACAATTACAAGCTAAAATGTTTACAACTTTCTTAAGAACAAATGATTGGGAAAACATCCATCTCAAAATATCTGATATATCTAGATTGTAAACGGTAACAAGCAGAGCCCTCCGATTCCTCCTGCATTGAATTGTATTGTAATTGTACTGTCTGCCCTCATATTGTAAAGCTCTGCGCAAACTGTTGGTGCTATATAAATCCTGTATAATAATAATAATAATAATTTAACAAGTTTTGAATGGAGTGGAGGGGGATTGCACCTCAACACAGAAGTGTGAATTGAACCTTTAAGAACCCAAAAGCAACAAGATGGGTAACAAAGCTCCTGTTGATTGTTTCTGCCCTTTACCAGAACAGAAATGCTAAGACAGATACAAAAGCACTTAAAGTGTTAAAAAACCCCAAAAGCAACCATGTATTGTATTGCAGCGTAGTTTCTTAGATGTGATTGCTGCATTCATTATCTTTTTTAGGCTTTCTTTCTGCTGTTTTCAGCCAGTAAGTCTGTCTTTCAAAAGATTCAGGGGTTGATTTACTAAAACTAGAGAGTGCAACATCTGGTGCAGCTTCTAACTTCAGCTTGTTCAATTAAAGTGGTTTTAAATGCTGAAGGTTTTTTTTCATTTTATGCATGAAGGTAACAAACCTTCTTCTGGGCAGAGCGCCCCCCCCAGCCTAATCTGAGCTCCCTCCGATCACTCAATGTTCACGATAGCCTCGACTGTCCCAGGACTCTCCCTACTCATTGGCTGAGACAGCAATAGGAGCCCATTGGGAGAGAGCGGGGGAGTGGGACCTTATGGACACATAGAGCCGCGGCTCGGGAGCGAGCACACAGCAATGCCCCCAGGGCAAGCGGCTTTCTCTAGGGGCACTGCTTGAGGGGGAGGAGCTAGGAGCACTGGTGGGGAATACAAAAAGAAGAGGATCGCAGCTGCTCTGTGCAAAACCACTGCACAGAGTGACATGTTTGTTATTTAAAAAAAAGAACAAAAAAAAACAAAGCTTCAATGCCACTTTAAGCTTTGACCAAAAAAATATGTAAGCTGAATGGTTTATATGCAGAGCTGTATCAGATTTTGCACTCAGTTTCAGTAAATCACCCCCACAGTTCTTCAGCAGAATGTAGCACTTACAGAGATAAGACAAACCATTTAACTCTACCAGGGGTGCTTACAATGATCATGTTTTATTTATATATATAAAACACTTATCCCAAAAGAAAAAAAAAACAGTTTGTTGTAACTGCTTATAAAATATTAGCTGGAGTTTGGTTTCAATTTGTTAGTGTATCTAAATCTACTAGTAGGTATTATTATTATTATTTAGGGTTTATATAGTTTATGCAGGGCTTTAAAATATAAATGGAGGCAGTACAGTTACAATACAATAAAATATAAGAGGGTTAAAAGGCCCCACTCATAAGAGATTACAATATAAAATGGTGGGGCAAATGGTACAAAAAGTAATAACTGTGATGGATGAGCTGATGGAAGAGTTAAAAGTCAAGTTGATAGTTGCAGGTGGGATAGGCTTCCATTAAGAGATTCGTTTTCAGGGATTACCTAAACACTCCTCTCCCCCGACTGACCGTGCTGTTGTCCAATGTTCACCTTCATCCAGAGTGGGGGCATTCTAATACAGGAGGTATGTTACTGGTCAAATCACCAGGTGGAAAACGTCGGAAATAAGCCTAAGAAAAGAAGTCTGATGCAGCCACCATATCAACTGATTGGTAATTTGGTTTTGGGTTTAAGGCTAGGTGCACACGTGTCCAGTGCGAATTTCCCTTTCATTTTCTCTCAATTTCCAAAGCAGCTGTTCAGCAGTTCAGCTGGGATTTAGATAGGATTCAGATTAAAATTTTTGGAGCCGGCAGGTACTGGCATCTTTAACACCAGCTGGTTATTAAAGAGCGGTCTTTGACAGCGGATAAGTCATCCGCTGTCAACAGGGTTCCCTGCTAACAGCTGAATGCAAAAAAAATAAATAATTGCCCGCAGTAAAAAAATGTAAAAAAATGGCTTGTGGACGCCCTCTCAATTTTAAAAGGAACTCTGCGCCAATTTTTTTTTTTAAAAATGGTGTGGGGTCCCCCCAAATCCATAGGTCTAGCATGGACTTTGAGGAGTACCCCCACGCTAACATTTAAATAAAAAAATCCATACCAGACCCTTATCCGAGCATACAGCCTGGCAGGCCAGGAAAGGAGGGGGGAGTGCGAGTGCCCCCCCTACTGAACCATACCAGGCCACATGCCTTCAACAGGGGGGGTGCTCTGCCCCCCCACCCCAAGGCACCTTTTCCCCAAGGGCTTCTTCCTCACAACCCTGGCCGCTGGTTGTAAGGATCTGCCGGCAGGGGCTTATCGGAATCTGGAAACCCCCTTGTTAAGATCCCACCCCCCGTGTGAATGAGTATGGGGATTTTTCTCTTTGAATTCTTGTTCAAAGCTGATGACTTGCTCAAAAAAAAGCTCAGGACTCTTTTCAAATTTGCACTGAAATTGAATTGCCGATGCACCGCAGATATGTGAAAGCTGGTTTGGTTCACGTGTCATCCAATTCGCATATATGTGAATGGAGCCTAAAACCTAGTACACACTACTAGTTTTTTTTTTTTCATTCAATCCATTGGGCTGAACAAAAGAAATGACAGCTCGGGTCGGAACTGCTGTACTAACAATCGGATGTTAGTACAGCGATCTCCCCTGCTGTTCTATTGTGTCCTGACAGGGGGGTGGCCCCCCGCCAGAACACTCCAGTTAGCCAGCTGGGAGCCAGTCTGCAGACCTTTTTCGGTCATGCTCCTTTGACCCCGAAGGGCCAGCTTCTGTCGGACCACGCAGTACACACGAGCCAAATTTTGGCCGATTTACCCGACATTTGGCCCATGTGTATGAGGCTTTAATTTTGGTATGGTATGCAGCTATCTTTTTTTATTATAATATATTTGTTTTACCTTGCATTGCATTAGTGATTATGATATGCAATTATCCAGCTAAATCCATAACTGCTTACATATTTTAGCCAGTTTTTTTCAATATACATCAAATTGTTTTGATTTTTTTAACTCAATATATAGTAATTTAAAGTAAGTGTACACATATTCTGCAGTCGTGTACACTGTGTACAATTTTCCCATTAAATTAATCTATATTTCATTCTGTGCTCATAGCCTTGTTCTTCCCTATCCACCCACAGTTATCATGCTATTCCCTGGACATTCAGTGTATTGATCCCTCTGCATTGCCCTCTACACTTCAGTCTCACTTCCCCTTCCTCACCTCCACCTCTGACACGTTTATCAGGATCTTAGTTTTTTCCACTCTTCAGAGCTTTTCCAAAGTGTTTTTGAAAGAGATGTATAGACAATGCAGCTGAGCCTATAAGGATTATGCACTTGTAGGTATTCAGTGCTGAATATTATTAATTATTAGTATATTATTGTGTTAAACTGCGATATGCATCATGTCCTGAAAAGAAAAACCAAAAAATACCCAAAGGCATATATAATAGCACATTGAATCTTCTTACACGGTGGATATAGAAAATAATCCCCCCCCCCGTTTCTAATATTTACATCTTGTTGCTTTGCAGCTTGAAAAGAAGACACAGTTTTCATTTTATCTAGCTGCAACTGATAACATCCAAGTGAAAGATATAACATCAATATGTCAGAAAAAAAATCCAAAAATAGAATCACTGAGTTGGGACAAGGATCACCCCCTTGTGTCAGTATTTTGTTGAACCACCTTTTGCTTTAATTACAGTCTTTAGTCTGTTGGGATATATCTCAACTAACTTCTTGCACTTCTAGACTTTGCAATATTTGCTCAAGTTCAGTTAAATTTGGTGGTGATGGGGTTTAAGGCCTGATTCACAAATATGCATTTTTAGTGCTTTTTGCATTTTGCAGATTTGCTCTACAGAACGTGTTCCATGGGAAACCATGTTACATGGACTGTAGTGCAAATCTGCAATATGCAAAAAGCACTAAAAATGCATAGGTGTAAGACTGGGCTCTGACTAGGCCATGCAAGGACATTCATATTTTTCTTTTTTTTTGTGTGCTTTGGGTCATTGTCATAATGGAAGGTAAACCTTCTTCCCATTGACAACTTTCTGGCAGAGGGCAGCAGATTTTCCGCAAGAATTTGATGGTATTTTGCTCATCCATTTCCGAACTTTGAAATGTTATTTCTGACATGTTGGTGTTTATATCTTTTACTTGGATGTTATAAGTTACACTGAGTAAATACAGCTGGATAAAACAAAAACCGTGTCTGTCTTCATTTCAGGCTGCAAAGCAACAAAATGTAAATACTTTAAAGGGGGAAGGGGGAGTGAGTCTTCTATACCTGCTGTATAAGAAGATTCAAAATGCCTTATATATGCCTTGGGGTACTTGTTTGTTTTTCTTTTAGCACATAATGCATATCACAGTTTAACACAATAATACACAATTAATAATATGCAGCGCTGAATAACTCCAAGTGCATAATCCTTATAGGCTCAGCTGCATCTGTCTTTATCTCAGGCTGCAAAGCAATAAAATGTGATTATTTTAAAGGGGGTGATTCTTTTCTATACCCACTGTATTTGCTTTGCTTGGTTGTTTTGCCCCATCATTAATCTGTCAATATTTTTTTTTTCAATAAAAAAAATATATTTTTATTACATACCTTATTTTAGATCCAGAGGTGCCATCACTGGGTCTCTGCACTTCTTTGTGCAATGCACACAGATAATGGCTAGTGTGAGGGGCTAAGCAGGTTGCCATGCATAGTTTCCTGAGTGAAAGTCAGTCTGGAAGAGTGGGCCTCCTAGGCAGACTGCAATTGCATTCGGACTGCCCTAGCTAATGCCTACATGGGATGCTGAGCCTTTATGGTTAAAATAACTAAAATCCATTTAAAAGGGGATGGACTACCAAAAGTCAAACTGGGGAGGAGAGAGCCGGATGATGTTGGGTGTATTCCAGCTAGGAGGTGGGCTCTATGTAACTTGCTGCAGCTAGTAATGCACAGTGTGCAGTGAAATCAGAGTAAGCAATTTTAGTACAGGAGGGGAGCCTGTACAACTAGGCAAGATTGAAGGTAAGGTTGGAGTTCAAATTTAAGGCCTCATTTATACTGCTGCTGGTAAACGCACATTTTGAGGTATTTGGGCATTTTTTTCAGCTACCCCTGAACTTTCTTCTATGTTATCTTATCAGTACATTTACACAGGGTAGTTTAAGGTTGTTTCCAGGCAGTTGAGATTAAAGGCTTTTTTTGGAATGCAAAAAAATGGGTTCAGACACCAGATCAGAGGGATTTGAAATGCCAAACAGCTTGTAAACGCCGCTAAATGTGCCTAAACACGGTAACTTGCGTCTATGACCATTCCGTTTACAGACGTTTCCATTTAAAAAAAATTCTTTAGACGCGAACACGGCAAAACGCTGCTAAACGCGGCTAAACACGGCATACAAAATGCGGCAAAACGGCCGTTTTAAACACCGGCTTCTAGCTGTCAAAAAAAATCATTCAGGGGAGGTTAAAATAGCGTCCTGTGTAAATGGAGCCTAAAGCAACTATAAAGGTACAAATTAAAAATAAATAAATAAGTAAAAATGACAAACATGTCTATAGTTACCTGCTTTGCAAAATGGAACTCTTCTTCTTGAGTCCCCCGCTGGCGCTCCTGGCCCCTCCTCTCTGTCCATTGCCCCCATGGGAAGCCACTTGTGTGAGCTCACTCCCAAGCCCCACTGCTGCATCCATTGACACAGACAGGGGGACTCAGCCTTGCCCCCCCCACTCCCTCATCACTGGCTTTGATTGACAGCACTGGGAGCCAATGGCTTCTGGTGCCCCAGCAAAGCCGGCGAGATCTGGAAGTGAGGGGAGAGAAGAGCTGCAGATGTGCACAGCACTAGATCGAATGAGGGCTCAGGTAAGTAAAAGGGGGGATGAGGGGGGATTCTGATCCTAAGGCCTAAACATTTTTTACCTTAATGCAATGAATGCATTAAAGAAAAAATGCTTAGGCTTTAGAACCACTTAAAGCAGAACTGCAAGGAAGGTGACCAGTAGATACACTTTCCAAGAAAATGAATGTTATGTGGATAATGGTTCGAGAAAATGGAAAGTCTAGCTTCTGTATCAGTTTACACTGAGGAAAATAACAGAGAACAAAAAAAAAATTGAGGAACAGTTTAAAATGCAATCTGTTGTCCTGGCCCACTGTGGAACACAAAGCCTGCATTTGTATTATATTGTATTAGTGTCATATTCTAGCTAATTTATTCTAATGTTTTTATTTCTTTTTTTTCCTCATTGGCATCTACTATGATTTTAGTGATGATTCGTTTAAAATAATCTACAGACAAGTTTTTGCAAAATAGTTACATGTACTTTAATTGTTTTTCTCACAGTTATTTTTATCAGATAAAAATGAGTAATCCATTAATTCTTAAATATTATGCTGCACAGTGTGTGCCCTTCTGGAAATATGGCAATTGTTTAGTGCTGTTTTGTTTGGAAAATAACTCAGTGAGGCAGATATATATGTAAAGTATCAAAATTGTGAGCCTGTTTTCATTTTCATTTTGTATTTTGAAGGGGTTTTACAATGTCACAGAAATTCGATTTCCTCCACAACGTAAGCACAATGGCTTTCTACAAAGACAGAAGAGGGATTGGGTCATTCCACCAATTAATGTGCCAGAGAACTCAAGGGGATCCTTTCCGCAAGAATTAGTACGAGTAAGTATTAAAATAATTTAGATTTTTAGGAATATCCACAGCACTCTGAAACCTCACAAAGCAGCATGCACTATTCTTTTTTGGGGACATTTCCTAAATTAAAGAATTAATGAAGGAAAAACTTTTTTCTTAGTTTTAGATTGAGAGTGGAGAAGGATTAGAACACGCCAGGTTATTATGGCAGTCTGTGTTCCTGTTGGGAGGTTCTTTGTCCTGGTGACCGTTATCACCAAAAGTGGAAGCCACGAAAAACCCTCATCTTGAATGTTCTCCAGAATAGAAATAGTAGAGAAATCTTCCTATGGGGACAATGACTACCAGGGATTTCCCCTCATTTCCTGTTGTGGTAGGGCATCTCCCCAATGGGACACAGATAGGAAAAAACGTGGGGTTTGATCCTCCCTTACATTATCAAAAAAATAAATACATTTTGCCTTTAGCTGCATGAGAAATAAATTAGAACCTGCCAACGTACTGTATTGTCTGAATTGTACTTGTCGGGAGCTTGCAATGCACTTATCAAAGAAGATCTTCTATGCTTTTGGGTTCAGCATTATCTTGTAAAAAGTTCACTATGCCTCAAATATTGTCCCAAATCTTCAGTGAATCAATACTAACACTAGTACAATAATACCAACAGTCAAATGCAGAATAATCAGTAACGGCAGCACGTTTCCCTTTTTCTGCATTGATGAGCAAATATAGAAATAGCCGTTCTCTTGGGTCATGGGTTGGGTTTGAGGCTATCAAAATGTAACTGCTTGCCATAGGGCAAATATCCTGGATAGCTATTTTATAGGCAAACCATCTGAGACCTGTCTCTGATATGTGAAATTGATCAAGTATTTTTCATTGTGCCATTTGCATGCTTTTGCCTTTGAGGTATTTATACTGCTTCATTTTTTACTGATTGTAAATCTTTTTTCTTTTAACATACAGATCAGATCGGACCGGGATAAGAGCCTTTCTCTAAGATATAGTGTGACAGGTCCAGGAGCTGATCAACCTCCCATTGGCGTGTTCATTATCAGTCCTATATCTGGTCAGCTGTCTGTAACAAAGCCTTTGGATCGGGAACAGATTGCTGTTTTTCATGTAAGGAAAGAAACTACCAGTATCTGTTATGGTTTAATTGCATAGCTTGCCATTAAAATTAATATGTACATAAGACAAGATTTAGAATGTGATTTCAACCTAGACTGCTGGGTGCTTGCTTTTGTAAATCAGTGTTAAACCTCACAACTTCAGCAATGCTTGGTGGTTTGTAAATGCTTAAGAATGCATGCAGAAGAAAATATTTTTTAGGAGGCATCCTCTAGGGGTCACATTTGACATAGTTATCACCCTGCTCTGTTGCTTCTTAGTTACTTTACACTGTTGTAGACACTAAAGAAAAAGCACATAAATGTAGTATTTGCTTCTCTTTGTGGTTTTGGTAGTGCTCAGACTTGCAGGGATTTCCAGGATCATGGATGAGCAAGCTTAGTAGGTGGTGGAGGGGGATGCAGACATGTGTTAAGTGTTGACCTCAACCACAGAGTGCAAAATTGTCCTGATGTGCCCAACAAATTGCTAGTACACATAATAAAAATTGCCAGTCATAAACTAGAAAAAAAAAATGTAATGCCCAGAAAAACAGCTCCAATATACTGAAGTTAACTACGCACACAAAATGTGTTTTACCAAAAAAAAAAAAAAACAGCAAAATGAAAATGCAAAAGTGTGTAGCTTCTTAAGGAGGTATAGCTTGTCACCCCTGTACACCCTGTACAACTGCCCCATAAATTTCTACCCATCTTTTTTATATTACTAAAACATAATGGGCCCAACAGATCAATGTGTTTTATTAAGAAATGATTGTAGTGCCAAATAGCCAATATCAGTTGAAAACAGTCATTTAGCTGTTCCTTACTTTCAATGAAAGCCCCCTGATTTGGCAACTGGATGAGACTATGCTAATACATCTTAGGTCAGAAAGCCCACATATCTACAAGAAATACACACAAATACTGTGTGTGTGTTGCCTTTTTCCCATTGCTGCCCAAGCACGTAGCTTTAATTGCTTCAATGAAAATTAATTTGTTGTTCAATGTAGTGCCTATGCCAGTGCTTTCTGCCATATATAACCATTCACTACTTCATTCACTCCAGCTGTTCCTCTCTGGCCTCATCTGTACTGCTGGCATCAATTCTGCTAATGTTAACATTATTGACTAAACCTCAGGGCACAACCCTCTTACAATTAAAGTACACCGTCAGTTCTCCTAAATTAGTTACATGTAAAATGTAGGCTGTTGGAGGTGTTCTAATAGTTTCTAACATGTACACCAGTGGTTCTCAACTCCTGTCCTCAGGACCCACTAACAGGCCAGGCTTGCAGGATAACTGAAATACATAACAGGTTATATAATTTGCTGCTCAGTGATTGCAGTATTCTAGTCTGCATCTCCCCAAGGTAATACTTAAAATCTGGCCTGTTGGTGGGCCCTGAGGACAGGAGTTGAGAACCGCTGATCTACACAAATGTCTTAGGACTTTTGAAACAAAAGGAAAGACAGAAGGAGGTAGGAGGTAAGTCAGCTTTCAATTTCACCATGGAGGGACACATGATTTGATGCTCCAAAGGCTCTCATATACAGTGGGGCAAAAACGTATTTAGTCAGCCACAAATTGTGCAAGTTCTCCCACTTAGAAAGATGAGAGAGGCCTGTAATTTTCATCATAGGTACACTTCAACTATGAGAGACAGAATGAGAAAAAAAATCCAGAAAATCACATTGTCTGATTTTTAAAGAATTTATTTGCAAATTATGGTGAAAATAAGTATTTGGTCAATAACAAAAGTTCTTCTCAATACTTTGTTATATACCCTTTGTTGGCAATGACAGAGGTCAAACATTTTCTGTAAGTCTCCACAAGGTTTTTACACACTGTTGCTGGTAGTTTGGCCCATTCCTCCATGTAGATCTCCTCTAGAGCAGTGATATTTTGGGGCTGTCACTGGGCAACACAAATTTTCAACTCCCTCCAAAGATTTTCTATGAGGTTGAGATCTGGAGACTGGCTAGGTCACTCCAGGACCTTGAAATGCTTCTTACGAAGCCACTCCTTTGTTGCCCGGGCAGTGTGTTTGGGATCATTGTCAGGCTTAAAGACCCAGCCACGTTTCATCTTCAATGCCCTTGCTGATGGAAGGGGGTTTTTACTCAAAATCTCACAATACATGGCCCCATTCATTATTTCCTTTACACAGATCAGTCGTCCTGGTCCCTTTGCAGAAAAACAGCCCCAAAGTATGATGTTTCCACCCCCATGCTTCACAGTAGGTATGGTGTTCTTTGGATGCAACTCAGCATTCTTTCTCCTCCAAACAGGACAAGTTGAGTTTTTACCAAAAAGTTATATTTTGGTTTCATCTGACCATATGACATTCCCCAAATCCTCTTCTGGATCATCCAAATGCTCTCTAGCAAACTTCAGACGGGCCCGGACCTGTACTGGCTTAAGCAGGGGGACACGTCTGGCACTGCAGGATTTGAGTCCCTGGCGGCGTAGTGTGTTACTGATGGTAGCCTTTGTTACTTTGGTCCCAGCTCTCTGCAGGTCATTCACTAGGTCCCCCAGTGTGGTTCTGGGATTTTTGCTCACCGTTCTTGTGATCATTTTGATCCCACGGGGTGAGATCTTGCGTGCAGCCCCAGATCAAGGGAGATTATCAGTGGTCTTGTATGTCTTCCATTTTCTAATAATTGCGCCCAGAGTTGATTTCTTCACACCAAGCTGCTTACCTATTGCAGATTCAGTCTTCCCAGCCTGGTGCAGGTCTACAATTTTGTTTCTGGTGTCCGTTGACAGCTCTTTGGTCTTGGCCATAGTGGAGTTTGTAGTCTGACTGTTTGAGGTTGTGGACAGGTATCTTTTATACTGATAACAAGTTCAAACAGGTGCCATTAATACAGGTAAAGAGTGGAGGACAGAGGAGCCTCTTAAAGAAGAAGTTACAGGTCTGTGAGAGCCAGAAATCTTGCTTTTTTTGTAGGTGACCAAATACTTATTTTCCACCATAATTTGCAAATAAATTCTTTAAAAATCAGACAATGGGATTTTCTGGATTTTTTTTCTCATTCTGTCTCTCATAGTTGAAGTGTACCTATGATGAAAATTACAGGCCTCTCTCATCTTTTTAAGTGGGAGAACTTGCACAATTGGTGGCTGACTTAATACTTTTTTTTCCCCAATGTAGATGTATGAATATATGCGCAGGCACCTGTAGGTGTAAGCATTATTTTCATGTAGCCATATTAGCCATTTTAAGCAACTGACAGGTATACTCTAAGCATCCTAACTGAGCTCTAATCCCCAATCAGCAAGGCTTAAATGATCTGAATTATAAAGGAAACCATCCTCCATCTAGAGCACCAAGCACACCGTTTTGTTACCCAGCACTCTGCTAATGGATCACAATTCCTTCTTCTGCCCAGAATGCAGTTTGTTTGAGTGGTTCTGTTCATGGGCTTTGTGAGGCAGGCTTAGATATTACCTGTTTGACTAAAGAATACACGTGTAACAAAAGTATTGCCTCTATAAGTTAGGGGATTGCCTGCAATTATCAGAACAGATTTTTGTCACTTTCAAATGCTGTCATAAGTATGACCTATCCAGTTTTCCTGAACAGGCAATTTATTGCTCAGGACATAAAGCTGAATTGTCTATAGCCAAGAGATGTAAGATTTCCCCAAATATCTTTGCTTTCTTCATTTTAAAAATAACTATAGCCATATCAGACATCAGAAGAAGACAATGAAGCTGAATCTCTGCATAAAAGTGTAGAGTTGCTCAGAGCATCTATTATCCAGTTCTGTGGTTACTCTGCTTGAATTGACAGCAGATTCACTGATATTTCCAAATAAGTCATCTGGGACAAGCTATAGCAGTGTATCACAGGGACGGAGCTATGCGTGAAACCTAATCTTCTCTCTCATACTTCTACCTTCTACTGAAAACTGCCATATAAAATTATTTTCGCAGCTGAGGGCACACGCAGTGGATGTAAATGGAAACCAGGTGGAAAATCCCATAGACATTGTCATCAATGTAATAGATATGAATGACAACCGACCAGAATTTCTGCACCAGATCTGGAACGGGAGCATTTCTGAGGGAGCAAAGCCAGGTAAAACCTTTTGTCGGTTCTATTTTACAAGTCATTGAAAATGATTTATTATTTGCTTATGTTGCATTTTAACCAGCAATTTTCTATTTTTAGTTTTGTGAATTCACAGAAGAAACATTTTTTCCTATGAAAATCTAATTGGTCCATTCAAATCTTATCTTTCAAGGCCCATTCAAACTATGTGTTGTGTTATCACACATGCAGTAATGTTGCGCACCATCATTAATTAAGGTGTGCTGCAGTATTCCTCTGTTTTTCGTTGTGCTGCAGTATAGCTGCCCATTTATTTTGCCCACTTCTGCAGTTGTACATTTTACAGCACATAACCACAATGCACATGTCTGAATTAGACTCACTTTATTTTATATCTCAGAAACTCAGGTGGTAAAGTATAAATGCAATTGAGTCTCCAGTTTTTCCAAAACTGTTGCAACCCATATAAAGAGATATCCCTTTCCCCATTTGAATTATATGTATTTATTTTGTAAAGATATTTTAGGGAGTGCAAACATCACAAAGGGGGAAGGAACACCCAAAGCTATGCCAGTGAAATCTCACCCTATTTTACAAAAGAAACCGCTGGGGGAAGCAGCCTACCAGAGTTTACTATTCAAATAGAACAAGACAAATATATATTTTTTTTATTTTGGATGCAGTAAAAAAAGGTCATAACCCAGTTTTTTTGCCGTTTGTGTCCATTGATCACATTTCCCTTCACTTCCTGTTCCATAGACAAAACAGGAAGTGAGCAAATCCCTGGTTATCACCAGGGACAACAGAACTAGTTTTCCGATTGGAAGATTTCTTGTTTATTACAGTTCTGCAGTCAACCCAACATTTTGGGATTTTCTTTCACTTTCGATGATCACAGTAAACATGACAAATAGTAAGGCTGAATCTTCCTAGTGGGGCACAGGCAACAATAAAGATCTGACAGATGTTCTAATCCCTCTCCGCTCTGTTCAAAAATGAAAATTAAGTTTTGCCTTTAGTTATAGTTTAAGTGAAATATCATAATTGGAAGACTGACCCTTTACATTTACATGAATTCTAGTTGCTCATAATGACTCATTAGGAATCAGCTCTCAATCTGTATTGACTGTTCAGTTTGGCAGATATTTGGAAGTTGTAGGATTCATTATTAAAGTGATCCATGCAAAGCAAAGCTTTGGCCCTCATCCCCAGCTGCATATGCTTACCTTCCTTTCACTTTCCTGCTACTGTGTTTGTCCATATGTTCATCAAGAAGAAGTCTTGTTGAGCTCTGAGTCAATCTGGTCAGAGCTTACACTGGACAAATTACCTTCTTATCACCCCGACAATGCAGGTGTCTGATGATTGTTCACTTAGTGTTGCATCAAGGTAGAAAAGGTAGTGAGCCAGATTCTCTCCAATACTCTGAAGTACCAGCTACCTCATTTCACTCGCAGAACCCAACCGAGCAGCAGGAGAGAGATAAAAAATTAAAGAGCATTAGTTACATAAATGAATCTGTTGATTTGCCCTGCATGTACAAAGCACAATTCCCTAAAGAGAACTCTCCATTTCATCCCTGAAATTACTATGTTAAAAAAGTTATATTTTTTATTGAATCAGCAAAATGCAGATTTTGTTTTGCATTGTGTTAAGTATATTCATGCAGATTTGTATGATCTGCAAAGAACCATAAAAAAACATACTAACTCGTCACTTCTGAGCAGCAGTCAGGCCCAATGCCTTACCTTTCCAGGAAGTTGATGCTACACACACACACACACACACACACACACACACACACACACACACACACACACACACACACACACACACACACACACACACACACACACACACACACAGACACACCAACCTTGACTCCTGGTGCTGCAGCTCCTGACACATACACAGAAAACCTGACTCTAGGCTCTCTTACATTCCCAACTCAATTCTGTAGCTCCCAGACATTCTGCTGCACAAGTCCCTGGCTCTGAGGGAGTCTGGGAGCAGCAGCACCGGGATAGGAATGCAAGGGACTCTTTTGCTATGTATATGTTGGAAGCTGCAGCACTGGGAGTTAAGCCTCGTGCACACGGTGCGACGGTCGTATGAAACCAGTCATACGACCGTTCGTTGTATGATCATCCGACCATTAGTATGCGCGATTAGAACAGCCGACGTACAATGGTCGTACAACGGAAGTTGGATGAGCAAACTAGAAAACTTTGGTTGTACCAACAATCGGCCGTACGTATCGTGTATTGTGTGTACAGAGAAGCTGGTCCAACAAGTTCTACTGTGCAAAACATGCATGCTCATAAGTCAGGAACGCCCGGAAGTGTCCGTTCACGTAAACCTACCTTCCTACTTCACAAATTACATGCACCTGAGCTTCCTCTTTATACGTTCGTAACACGTCACTACGTTCGGCTTGGTTGTACGATCGCTTAGTGCATGTCAGTATGCGAGATACATCAGCCAACATACGATTTGGTCCATTTGGTCGTAAGACCGTCGCACCGTGTGTACGAGGCTTAAGGCTTGCTGAGCTCCTTCTCTTTCTCCTGTACTCTGCCTGGCTCTGGGATATCCTACGCCCACCTCCCAGCATTGTGTGAGCAGGAAAGGCTGAGACTTTAGGATACTGGAGCCATTAGACCCAACAGCAGTACCCTCTCAGCTCACATCCCTCTTCTTTGCCACAGCAGATGAGCAGCACACCTTTGTCCTGGTCAGCACCCTCCAACAGCAGATCAGAGAATCAATGATACAACTCTCCCTGTCAGCAATCACCCTCCCTTCACAGCAGATCATTGACACATTTCTCTTCCCCTCAACTCTTAACCTTATGGCAGATGTATTGCACATATCTTAATGGTCGTCCTAATCCACCCTCTAAACAATGTTCACAGCACATCCCCATCCTAATCTTCACTCCCACATCTCTGTGTATCCCCTGCATACAGCTCATCTTCATCCTATACCTTCCATATGCATGCACACACTGTGCCCTCACCACAACTCATAGCGCATACATTCCTCCCAGGCACCTCACATCCAACCTCACCTCCATACACAGCATGCTCCCTTCCTGCTCACATTGCACATTCATTCCCTACTCACAGAGTAAATATTCTTACCAAACGACTTCACAATGCACTTCTCCTCCCCCCTAAGCACAGCACATTCCTTCCCATTCAGTACACCCCACTCACGGAATGCCCCCTTTTGATAAGAGTGTGTCATATCACCCTCCACTCACCCCACTCCACCCACCCTTACATAAACCATCTCGCTCCACTCCCCAGTCACCTAACCAGCCACCCCTACAAACAAAAACACCAGCTAACAACATATCACACTATGGCCTACACTGTATCACTCACATCTCTTCCTGTACATGTTTTCTGCTGTTACAGTATATGCTCCTTGCTCCTCTCCTGCACATACTGCCTGACAACATAACCCCATGCACTCCTCTTCTTTATATAACACTAGCTGTCACATGTTCTGAATGCCTCTCCAGCATATGTTGCACTTTGTAATACCATCTGCTCCTTTCCTGCATCTACTGTCTGCTGTCATACCCTCTACCAATCCCCTCCTACACATACTGACCACTGTGATATTCTCAGCATTCAAAACTATTTGCCATCATACCCTCCACACTTATCTCCTGTACATATTGCCGGCCATCATACCCTCTGCATTCCTGTAAATACTGCCACAGTCATACCCTCCACACTCTTCTCCTAAATACTGAATGCTGACTTATACTTTGCACTGCTCACACATTGCCTGTCTGGCCCTCCACCAGTCCACTCCACTGTCACACCTTTGCCATTAATCACTTACACACACTTCCTGCCATTATGCACTTCTTGCTCCTCTCTTGCACATACTGGTCAACATCATACCCTCTTTAATCCTCTTCTTCACATACCTCCCCATGTCATACCTTCCACACTGTTCTTCTGCACATTTTACCCACTAAAACAATTATTCAATATTGTATGTAATAAAAATTAACATATTTCTATTGATAGCTTCCACATAACATACTATGACTCTCTACAGGCCATTGCAGTAAATACTGCATACTTCACCCAAATGCTGGGTTTAGTTTGTTCATAGTCTTTGATGATTTTCAGTGTATTTTCTATATAATGCTGCATAAAAAAAAATATGGGATAGGAGTGGAGCCCTATCAAATGACATGTCAATATGTGACAAATTCCTTCCAGCACTTTTTTCATTAGAATGAATGGTGCTTTGCTTTTGTAAGAATCCTGAAGCAAGTGATATGAAAAGCTTAGTTGTTAAGCACACCGCTGCACTTTATAAATATGTCGAAGGATTTTTTTTCATAACAATAGTGTGGCCATGGCTAGGCCATAAAGCTGAATTATAAATGGGACTCAAAGTGTAGATGCGTCCAATAATGACTTTTAAAGTGCATTAAAGCTGAATTCCAGGAATTCAGCTCTTTTGTAAAAAGAGAAGGTATTCTATGAGTTAAGTCTAATGAGGTGCATGACATCTCCTGGGCTTATCTCTATTAAGTACATCTGACAGTTTTATTACACTCCTTGAAAACAGCTATCACTGTATTTCCAGGAGCTCAATTCTGATGCTTAAAGGGCTCGTAAAGGCAGAAGGTTTTTTATCTTAATGCACTCTATGCATTAAGATTAAAACCTTTTGTGTGTAGCAACCTCCCCAGCACCCTCCTAATTACCTACCTGAGCCCCATCTCTCTCCAGCGATGTCCACGAAAGTCTAAGCCATTTGGGACACTCCTCCTGATTGGCTGACACACAGGAGCGGCGCCATTGGCTCCCATGGCTGTCAATCAAAGTCAGTCAGCCAATCGAGGGGGGGGCAGGTCAGAGCTCCTTGTCTGAATGGATATACAGAGCTCTGACTCAGCTCGGTTGCCCCCCATAGAAAGTGGCTAGCTGTGGGGGCACTCGATAGTAGAGAGGGGCCAGGAGCAGCAAAGAGGGACCCAAGAAGAGGAGGATCTGGGCTGCTTTGTGCAAAACCAACTGCACAGAGGAGGTAAGTATGACATGCTTGTTATTTAAAAAACAAAAAACAAGACTTTACAATCACTAAGGTCTAAGCATCTTCAACATTAGAGTCAGTGCAGCTGCTATGCCTGCTCCTCCCCCTCCTCCTGCCCAATCAGAGAAGCCTTTATGTTATGTGAATTAATTCATAAAATACAAAGGATTCCCTGAATGGGCAGCAGAGGGGCATAGCTGCTCTGTGTCCCTTTCTCTCCTTTCTCACAGCAGGGAGTGTCCATGCTCCAGCAGAGCCATAAATCTGTCAGATATAAATAATAGAGATAAGCTCAGGAGATGTAATGCACCTCCTTGGACTTAACTCATAGTGTGCCTGCTCTTTTTACAAAGTGGCAGAATTTCTGGATTTCAGCTTTAAAGAAAATACATTTGCTACATTTTTATTTCTAAATTAATATTTGTGTCTTTATCTTCGATTTAACATATAGTATGTGTTGATTTTTAACTCTGAATTTTAAATCTCTGAGCTATTATAGTGTGCTATTGTAATGCCACTTTCTCTAAATAATGAATTAAAGCTAAGAATTAGAAACTTCCATTGATTCCCTAGGGTAATATTTGAAGTGAATGTAATAGCACAGCACTGAAACCTATTTTAACTTATCCTATTAATGACAGCATCTAGAAACTAGGTGTGTGGATTTTTCTGTATATACACAATAGATATTCCTGTCCTGATGCTTATAACAACAAGGGCTGTGCTGTAATTTCAGTAGCCGTAGGCAATATAGATAAATATGCTCATGCTCACTCTGTAGAGCCTTCATGTTTGTAGTTGACACATAGGCATCTGGCACAGATCAACCAGTGAAACTAGTTGAATGGAATGAATAAAATGACATGTCTCCGCTATCCTGGAGCCAGGAGTCCCTAGGCTTATATGGTGGATATAGTACAGAAAAACGGAAACTAAAAACTGCCATGTTTAAGCATAGCCGATACTTGCATAATTGTGAATGCATACCCAGTTCTATTTATGAAGGACAGTGATTTAGATTCATCAGGACATTGCCCAGCAATATCAAGCAGCAACTGTCAGTAGAATAGCTTAATTTATATTGTGACGAACAACAGAAACCCTAGATGCATCGCTTTTTCAAAATTTCCATTAAAGTTTAGATAAGCTGCTTTTGTTGCAACACATTGCACCCCTTCCACTGTATGTATACACATTCATGTTATCAGCCAGTACTATCACTTTCAAAAATGTGTCCAGTTTTTTAATAAGTCACCTGTGAGCATCATGCTTTGAACAACGATGCTGAAACATTTCAGCTTCATTCTCCATTGCTGTCAATTTATGTACCAGGCACTGTGTTTTAGTACCAATGATGAGTTGAACTGAAAGGCAGAAACAAGGTCAACAAGCAGTTAGTACAGGCAGTGGGCAGAGGCAACACTGCACTGGTGCAGTGGCAATCAGGTGTGCTGTAACTGGTGTGGTGGTGATCAGAGACAATTTGACTGGTGTGGCGGTAATTAGGGACACTGTAACTGGTGTGGCGGTGATCAGGGGCATAGTAATTGCTGTAGCGGTGATCAGGAACACTGTAAATGGTGTGGAGGTGATTAGGGACTCTGCAACTGGGGTGGTGGTGAGTTGGGACAGGTTGAGTGAGTGACGGTGTTTAGGGACACTGTGAGTTGACTGCTGTGATTAGGGACATTGTGAGGGGACTGCGTTGATTAAGCACACTGTGAGTGCGTGGCAGTGATAAGGGACGCTGTGAGTGGATGGCGTTGATTAGGGACCCTGGGTGGTGCCCCATAGGATAGATATTTTGTAAGAGTGGTTGCCTGAGCAATAGGTCAAATCCTTAGCCACAGGCTCCTGCTCCAATGAACCTGAGTTTCCTAGTGACCCCGCGTGTCCATGAGTTTCCATATGTTATCAAGTTACCAAGTGATTCTGAGTTTCCTAAGCCTCTGTGTGCCTGTGTTTCCTAGTCAGTTCAAGCTCCAGCAATCCCTGCATTCCTAAACCTCCAGGAACTCTGTTTTTTCTTTGCTGTCTTGTGACCCCACTGACCCCAGTGAACCCTGTATCCCTGTACCTCCAGTGCATTCACTTCAGCCTGCATTTCTGCTCTATGTTCTCTGTGCACTCCAGCTGCATCCACTATTTGTGTTTTAATGTTTTCCCTGTGCACCCCACTGGGGGGGGGGGGCGGCAAACAATGCACCCACAGACACCCCCCCCCTCGGTCGCAAGTGCCGTGTGCCCCAACCCTTCTCTTTTTTTAATCCTATTATGACGTACTTAAAAGAAAACCCCATTGGAATCCATGCGTCCGACACCCCGCATGTAGATTTGGGGGGCAGACGCATGGATAGGGGATAATGGACGGGCCGCCACTGTTCTTTCTCCAGTGTGTTTCCTGTGCAATCCAGTCACAACCAGCATACCTGCATCCTTTATTATTCATGTGTGTTCCTAGTGTTTTCAATGTGCAGTCTCCAAACTTTCACTGGAACCCCTGTGCAACCGCATGTTCCTTAATCATTCAATCCTGTATGTGTTGCAGTGAGTACTGCATCCCTGTGTTCAAGGAGACAATCTTATCCTTGTGCTTCAGTGAGTTCCAGTAGCCCAGCCCTCCTAGAGACCTTTGCATTCCTGCTTCCTGTGACTCCAACACCCCTGTGTTGCAAGAAAATGTCTGCACTTCTTCTTCCATGTAGTTGCAACACCCTAGTGCTTATAGATACCCTTGTGCTCCAACCACTTCATTTGTCCAGCATTCCTGTGCTTTCCTAGGCTCTCAACCCCAGTGTGTCTCTGCAACTGGTCAGATGTAGCTTGCAAGGGTTTGCTTGAGGGTCGCTACTGGGTAGCTTTCCTGTAGTGAAACCTATCACACCTTGCAGGGTATTTTGGCAAAGACCAGGCATTCCTTAGGCTCTGCACTTCAAGCACACACATGAGTGAATGATGGGTCCAGAATCTCTGATTATACATGAAAGGCACTTTACGATTCCATATTATTCTGTACCCACCTCTGTTCACAGAGGATAGTTTGAGGTTTAGTGTTTTAGGGTTGGGGTTTGGGGAGTAGGATTGTAGTTTAGTGTTTTAGATTTTTTAGTGAGGCTTATTATATTTAATACAATTTTTCTAGTGTATTTTCATTTTTTTTGCAGGGTCAGCAGATCCCTGTGTGGCAAAGTGGTGGTTGGGCTGTACCTTTGTAAAGCAGGTTATGTCTCTCTTTTCTTTCTGGCAGTAGGCATGCTATATAGCCAGAGCATGCAGAGGAATTTGTGGAGTGGATAACCAAGCCTTCCTCATCCCCTCTCCTTCCTTCTCCTCTACAGCCAATCCTGCCATTGCTCTGCAAACTGGCATGGAGGATTGAACTGATTTTTTAAGCACAGTGTAGTTCCTTGATGCAGGAGAAGGCTTAATCAGATTGTTTAAGAAAATAGCACTAGGAGCATAGAGAGAGGGGACCACATGCAGGGAACAGCAATTGGCATTGATGTTCCTACAGCTTACAGTCAAGTGGACATTAACAATGAGGTAGGAATGATGAGTTGGCAGACTGTATCTTGTTACCAGAGATTTTAGAGTAAGAAAGTGAAGAGAGGCACAACAACACCAAGATAGGATTCCATCCAGGGGCAGCTTGCATTGAAGTGGAAAGAACAGCTGCCCTATTCAACCAGTTGACACTGAACCACCAATTCAGGTCATTACTATCCCTTAGGCCACTCCACATAGCTCAGCAGTCTTTGGCCTTTTTCAACATATCTGCTGCCAACTGCACCATAGTGGTTTGCAGCCTTTACCTGCAGCATATCATTCATGACAAATGTACCAGTCATTTGGGTACCACATGCACAAGGAGACACCTGATTTCTCACCACAAAGGTCAGTGGGAACAGCACATGAAAGATGCTGGTGAGCAGCAAAATGCCTACACTCCTTCTCAATCCTTATTCTACACTTTTCCACCTAACTCCACAAAAATCTCCATCTACATCTGCTGCAAAATCTGCAAACCCAAGCAATAGTGATAGAAATCTGACAAGGGGTTTAAGAGGCTTACCTTATGGCATATCAACAGGAAAGAGTGTCAGCATAGGACCACACAGAGTAGAGCCAAGTGTAAGCTTAAACCTTACCAACTAGAAGCTTGAATCAAAGTCTTTAAACAAACACCACCCCTCCATTTCTAGAATCATTGCTGACCAGACAGGCCTCTTTTTCCTAGCTGCAGAAGCAGAAGAAAATGCTGTGGCCCAATAACCCCCATGTACAGTACCCCAATGTCAGCTTGACAAATATTGCTGGCTTAACAACTGCTCTCATTGCAGCTGGATGAGTCTTCCCCTTCTGTGACTTTGTAGCCTTTACTACACCACAATGTCAGATACATGGCTGCCCATTTTTATTCAGAAGGCTATCCTTTCACAACTGACTCTATCCCTGTGAGGCAGCAACAGGCAGAGAAGGGTCGGGGTCCAGAGTGAGGAGGAAGAGGACATGAGGCAGGCTTCCATGGGTACATTTCTCCTCTCCCAATCCCCAGGAGTTGTATGCAGGAGAGGTCATTGAGGACACCTTTGTCCTCAAAGACACTGCGGACTTGGGATCTTCTGCTGCAAGCAGTTTGTTGAAAATAGGCTCATTCATGCTGCAGTGCCTGAGCAAGCACCTCAGGATTCAAGCATTAGAGGAGATGGGCCTTTACTGATTGGCTACTCTTTTTGATCCCTCACACAAGAGGAAAGTGTCAGATCCCATGCTGCCATCCCAGAGCGAGCAAAAAATTGGATGAAGTGCTGCAGAAAAGCCTTTTAGCCACCTTTCCAGAGAGTGGCAGGATCTCCATTCATGGCTAATGTGCCTCAGGTTCCCAGGTTATGGAATGGTGGAGCAGCGGTGGTTGCCTAAGCAATGCTTTTAAGTCATTCTTTAAAACACATCAGCCAGATCTGCCTGGTGGCAGGCACTGCCTAAACCATACGATCTCATTATATCTTGGGCCCAGAGAGGATGCAGAAAGCCATGAAACCAATGATCCCCATAAAGTATTAGGTGTCTATGCTAAACCACTGGCTGGAACTAACTCAGTACACAATGGAGCCCCGGTTACTTAGAAAAGGAAACAATTACTCCTATTACTGTAGTTAGAAAAAGGGAAGACACAAATGAATTGTCACGAGAACAGCAATACAAAATCATGTACATACCTCATTTAAGACATCCGCAGCTTCCAGACCACCAACACTGCCCCTGGTGCAAAACACCCAAACCATCCCTGCTCAACAGGCTGTGGTCTTGCCCTCCAATATCAAGTTTCTGGTACCAGATCACGGGTCTACAACCCCAAAGGAACCTATTCTCCCTACTATTTGGCTCTGTGGACAGACCACCACTTGGACAACAAACAACGCAAAGCAAAATCATCCAACACAACAAACACTGGCTTGCCACTTGTTACATGGTCGCCAGGAGAGCCATTCTTATACAATGGACATCCCCCTCTACCCCAACGATCAAGGATATCAAACAATACCTGTTCAACTTACTGCACAAGGAGAAGCTAGGCTCAATCCTCTCACATCGGCATCTGTCAACCCGCTTCCATCACAAATGGGATCTTTACATCTCAAGGATCCTACCAGACATGGCAGCACAATTATTGGCCGAACCTCCTCCCAATATGGCCGTGCAACTTCAATCTTATCCTGCCTCGAGTCTCACAGCCTCCGGGCTGATACACCCTTTGGACTGTTCATCCTGATATGCTTCCACATACAGGCCTCCTCGCAACATCTGCTTTGACTATGCTCAATGCCTCACACTGGGGTGGTCCCTATGCAACACCATCCCCCTAACCATCTACTCACTCTTGTATCGGACTACCCCGCAGCCTAAGTATCAGCTGGATTCAAGATCTTGCCCACACCTGGGCCATTCAGACTCTTGGGTAATATATCTGGAGACACTACCAATATCATCTGCTCTCTGCTACCCTTTTATCAGCCCACGACTGGGTCTATTGCCCAATTCACCCCTGAAAATGACAAGATGAAGCCAAACTGTTGGACAATCCTGCTTGCATGGGGGGGGGGGGGGGGGGGGGGGGGGGGGGGGGGGGGGGGGGGGGGGGGGGGGGGGGGGGGGGGGGGGGGGGGGGGGGGGGGGGGGGGGGGGGGGGG
>BLSH010552252.1:548015-582475 GCA_018402905.1 Glandirana rugosa | reverse complement strand
TGTGATAGTGTGACAGGAGGGTGACAGGTAGTGAAAGGGTTAACTGGGGGGCGATCAGGGGGCGATCAAGGGGTTAAATGTGCCTATGTGGCCTGGTGTCAGTGTAGTGTTGGTGCACTCACGTTTTTAGCTGCTTCTTCTTCCTCTCTGATGTCGAAAAGGACTTCAGAGAGGAAGAGGAGTGAACTTCCCCTGCCTCTGTTTACATTTACAGAGGCAGGGGAATAATGCCATTGGCAGGGCGATCTACAGGGCCAGGCCAAAAATCATTGGCCTGGCGCTGTGGAGTGATCTTCCCTGAAGCCAATGCCGCTGCAGTACACGCGCCCAGGGGGCGCGCGCGCGCGCATTGCTCGTTATCGCGGCCGCCGTCATATGACGGCGTTTTGCGATAACGAACCACTTTGTCGCCGTCAGATGCCGATCGGCGGTCGGCAAGTGGTTAAAGGCACTTTAGTCCTTGTTTGTTTTTTTTTTTTAGTTTAAATTTAGAATCAGATTTTAGAACTAGATCGGGAGCCTACTTCCTTTCCCATATAGCCTAAATCCCTATTTCAGGTTTCAACAGTGCCACCTGCTGGTGAAATCTGTTACATCACTTCCTCCAAGCAGCTATAAGCTTTCCAGATCCTCAGCTAGAAACAATGACTGTTGTTTTCCAAAGGTATATGAACAACAGCAAGTTGACGGCCTTGCTGTTGCTTGCATAGCAACATGATCTCTTGCAAACACTACATTTAAAAATGCTTTTTTATTTTGTATTTATTTAGTATTTTTTGGACAAGCTATAGTATATTGTTCACATTTTTTTATGGGAGAAATTGTATCATTAAATTATGTTGTCAGCCCAAAGGAGAACACTTGTTTTTCATTTAAGCCTATTCATGGTATAGGTTTCTTCGCAGTTTACCATTTAACACCAACAAAGGTTGACACTCATTTGTGGGTAGCAGAATACTCATATTATTTCTTATCATTACTTGTTGCTTTAGGCTTTGCCTATATTGGAAGCTCTCATTTTGCTGTGGATTTTTATTTCAATGACCTGCTAGTAAGATTGATACACTAGGATAGGGTGTAATGCCATGGTGCATAATCAACTTAAACATTATTATTTCCATTTATCAAAACAAATGATCTAAGCTGTTTATAGATATTAGCAGTTGGACAAGTTGTTGTACACCAAGTACCAGAAGAGCTTACATTTTGTGTGCCTGCCTGTGACATAAACATGCACTTTTAGATCCTATTGCAAAAGCAGACACCCCCAGTGCTTCCTTTTCATGGGGCAGTAGTCAGCTAAAAATATGCATCCATTCCCTAGTTTCCCAGGGTTGGTTGGATGCCTGATTTATTGTACCTTTACCCCTAGGTTTAAGGATCGTTGTCCCGTGCTACTGAAATGGGCTGAATCTGAAACAGTATGTTTATGTTTATGTATAGCTTAATAGTTCATGTGAAAAGCAAATTAAGGAATACTATACAATTATAAGAAGCTGGGTAATTAGTGTTAGAAGAGCAAAGTGATTTTAAAGTCAAATGTTGACATTTGAACAGTGTGTGTTTTTCTCATGTGTGAATATTTAAATTATAAAGTTTAAATTAGGTATATTTCCTGTATTCTGTTTGTATTGTAAAGGTTAGGAATGATTAATTACAACCTTGTTAACATATTCATTCTAAGGATAGTTATAAATATGCAGTATCTTACAACTTTTCATTTTTTATCATAGTACAAAGAGTACTGCATACTGCATACTGTACATAAAAAGTAACCAGTTCAAAATCAACTTTCATTGGTCTAGATCAGACTAGCCAATCTGTAGCTTATTGCTTACTGAAGTGTATGATTGTTTTTTTTTAATGTAATAAGTCAGTCCACTAATAGATGTTATTCTAGAAAATTATCCATAACGTTGGAATATTTTGCTTTAGCTTAATAATGTTTTCAGATAAAGAGGTAATGCAATACAATACAAGTTATCTTTGTATGAAAAGTCACATCCATTCACAAGTTTTACATCAATCTTAGAACTTCAGAAAGGGTTTAGATCATTTGTTTTATTAAAAAAAAGATGATTTAACATATAAGTAGTATACACTCAAATGCAAGCATTTCGTTTGAGATTAGAGGAAGCAGCCATCCACACAGATACACTGGTTCACTTCCAGTTCATTTGTATTGGCAAGTCTAATGCTAAAGCTGAGGTAAAAGCAATGTTTTAAGTAATGTCACATTTAGGGTAATTCTTCCAGAATATATGTAATTGATTATTTTGTAGTGGTGTATATATCACTCTAACACAGCCTTTTTCAGCCAGGGTGCCTTCTGGGTTCTTCCGGAGTGCCTTGTAAAAATGCCTAAAAATTGTCCCAAACTGACCAAAAAGTGTCAACAAGCCACTAAGTGGATCAAGCCTACCTTTTTGTTAAAAAAAAAAATGTTTTTATTGTGCAGCATTACAACCTTGGGCACTGTGGGGACCGGCTGCTGGCATCCTAACAACCAATGATGTAATTGGTTGATAAGGAGGATGTCAGGCACCTGCACCTGGTTTGCCACTTTCCTGCTGCTCTCCATCAGCACTGGGGTCACTTTAGCTGATTGAGGGAGAAGAAGAACGCTGGAATACTAGTCAGTACCGGTATGTAAAGGTGTATAGGATTTGTAAGAATAAATCACCTCTAATGCTGTGTGTCCTACATGTGTGACTGTTGCTGCATTATGTAAAACTATTTGTTTATTTTTTAATATTTTAGAATGGGGTGCCTCAAGACTGTGTGAAATTTTAAAGGTTGCCCTGACTGAAAAAAGGTTAAGAAATACTGCTCTAACATATATTATTTTTATTTTAAAAAAGGGGGCAAGGCCACCAAAAAGTATCACTTTAGTTATAAGTGGAGCCTGATTAACTAGATAAGCTCTTGGATTCTTCCATGTTTTGGATGCTATAGCAGTAAGATCTACCTAATACGGTCCTCATTCACATGGGGAGTTTCCTACCCAACTTTGTGTTCCACCAGCTCCTGTTGCTTACTCAATAACTCACAAAAACCAACATGAAGATTGGGAACCCCTTACAGTGACCACGTGAGGTGTGCAGATTGAGAAATGTATGCAAAGAGATCTCAACAGTAGAGTTCTAAGAAAATATCAGGTGGTTTAACTCTCCAACAAAAACAAAATATCGGTTTTAGGTGTTCTGACCCTTTAAATACAGGCTATTAAAGCTCTTTTCTAGCTGTGTTTTCCAGAAAAAAATTACGCCTACTACATGTTACAATGATGCATTCATTAAACATGAAAATGGGTTGATAGTTCTGGTGGTTAGTGCTATAGCTCAGCATGTAAATTATATGCAATTCAAATTATATTGTACTGCTCTTTTGAAATGCCATCAAGTTCTTTAAACAAATACTGATGCAGTTTTATGTCTTCTAGAAAGTGCAGCGATATACATTAATAATTCAAGCCACAGACATGGAAGGAAACCCAACATATGGTCTCTCAAACACAGCAACTGCTGTCATTACTGTGACAGATGTCAATGACAACCCTCCCGAGTTCACGTCAATGACTGTAAGTATGGATTATAAGTATCCGAGAAATACAGATATGAGGCCAATACGGCAGCAACATGCTTACTTGACTTTAAAGTTTACATAAAGACTATTCAGTCAGCTTGTACAATTCATATACTGTATTTATAAGTAGCGACAATCTAATACAAGCCACATGGCAGAGGAGGATCACTTGTAAATGAAACAAAACAGCAATTTTGTTACAAATCCATTTTAAGTGCATTCTCTTCAAGTTTTTTTTTACATGTTCAGCTTTATTTTCTAACTTTGAATAATTGATGAGAAGGCTGCCACATGATTTCAAAAAGGTAGCTACTGCAGACTATACAGGGCAGTTTTTAAAATATATTTTTCCATTTATGCTAGTTGCAATCTTATCTTGTTAAATGATTAATCTGATATGCCTGGTTCTATGCCTTGAGCTTGCTCTCCTTCTTGATTCTTGTCTCAGCTCTGTTAGGAAAATGAGAAGCAGAAGAAGAGAGACTCTTGTTAGATTTGTGTCAGTGCATTCAGCTACTCTTGAGCTGTACTTAGAAGGCTCATGTGATGCACTGCAGAGTTGATCTTTGCCATAACAGAGTCAGCACATCTTTGCTGCCTTAATGTATATCCAACAGACATGCTAAACTACTCTATTAATTTGACAAACACAAGGAGAATGAAATTACTTTCCTTAAAAATATACTGAGAGAAAACCGGAGACTGTAAGATGAAGTATAAGCACCTCCGTTTTGTGTTACCTGGCCAAGACCTATAATGCACTTGGAGTTAGCAGCAGATACATGATATGGTGCACTTGAAGTTTTATGCTAGACTAACATTCCCTAATGCTTGTTTGTCATTTATGAGGGCACACATTTATACATAGGATTTCTAAAGGTTTTCTGATACTTTTGAATTGGCTCTCTAGGCAAGGCTGTACTTGTTTTTTGCATTACTAAACATGAGTCAATTTTCATTTTATGTTGGGGTTTTATCACAGAATTAAACATTTTGAATAAGTCCTTGCTATACATGACTGTGAGGGGTCAATTCATAGTTATTTTCACTCAAGATTTATATAACCTTCATCCTAAATTTACTGATATTTTTAATTGTAATCCAGTGATGTGTCTATATTTGGTCAATGATGTCACAGGCTTGCCTTGCCCCTCTGTTTACATTTAGCTTTCATTCATAGCAGTCGTAGGAAGTGGATGATATTGGTGGTCAAATGGTTTTCTCTCCTGGCAGTTCACCGGGCATCATTCATTGTGATTGATGTGGATCTCCATTACCTGATGACATGATTGACAATGGATTTACATTGTTGAACATTTTGTGGGATTTTTACATTTCATAAAAAAAAGATTTATCAAAAAGTGTTTGTCTTAATTTACTATTTACATTTTTTCTGTGAATGAGTAGGGGTGCTATTTACCTCTTATTGGTGTGGTAAGGGAGTGGTATTTGGGTGCCCCCTTATTTTGAAATAGTGCTTACAGATTCTGATAAACCCCCCACCCACAGACTCTCACAACCGCTGGGCCAGGGTTGTGTGGTTGTGTAGAAGCAACCCTTGTCCTCATCAATATGGGGACAAGGTGATTTGCCAGGGAGACCCCCTTGACAAGGTACTCCTCCCAGTGCTGAGGATATATGGCCTTGTATAGCTCAGGACAGGTTATAACTAGTCCTCCCCCCTTTCCTGGCCAACCAGGTTGCATGCTTGTGGGGAAGTTCCCCTGGGCATCCATACCAGACCCTCATCAAGGAAAAGGGTCTGGTATAGATGAAGAGATCACCACTGCTTAATTTGCATACAGAACAAAGCTTACAGGAGCTATTATTTACAGCCAATTTACCAGTATTTTTATTCTTTGTAAGCTACAGCACGACTACAAATTTACTGTAGTAAATTGTGTACCTACATGCAGATGTACCACTTCACAGGCATATTAAAGGCATCCTCAAGGCATGTTATTTAAAGGAATTTACTATTTGTAATGTTGCCCTTTAGGCATTATTAAAATTGCTGCTCTCTGCCAAAAGGTTTTTTGTTTTGGTACATGTCCTGTGCCCGGCCTCCCATGACATTGGTTCAACAATCCTTTTAGCCTAGAAAATGGTCTTTACTGCCTTTTAACATTTGGCTCCTATTGACTTCTGTAGGGTTCAGATTTTCAACCCAAACTTTTGTTAAGTTTGTGAACTTACCCCGAATCCAAACCCTGACCATTCAGCTTATATCTACGTTTTGTATAGGCAGCCATGATATCATTGGCTGCTTCTTGTACAGAACAGTACACAAAATTAAACAATCAAATACATTATTAGGAGTGAAATCATGGGGCTCATGGTTTTTCAAGGCCCCTTAAGTGACAAAAAAGAAAAAAAAATAGTAACAGCAGGAAGACTAGAAACAAAGCTTACAGGAGCTATCATTTACAGCAAATTTAAGCAGTATTTTTATTCTTTGTAAACTACAGCACAACTACAATTTTACTGTAGTAAATTGTATACCTACATACAGATGTACCACTTCACAGGCATATTAAAGGCATCCTCCAGGCGTGTTATTTAAAGGAATTTACTATTTTTGTTGCCTTATAAGCATTATAAAACATCTGCTTTTTGCCAAAAGGATTTTTCAACAATGTTTTTTTCCTTTGGTACATATTCTGTGCCCAGCCTCCCATGGCATTGGTTCAAAAATCCCTTTAGCCTAGAAAATGGTATTTACTGCCTTTTAACATTTGTGGCTCATATATATAGATTTTCAACCCAAACTTTTGTTAAGATTGTGAACTTACCCTGAATCCAAACCCTGACCATTCAGCGCATAACTACTTTTTGTGTATGCAGCCATATAATTGGCTACTTCTTGTACAGAACAGTATAGACTAAAAAAAATCCAGCTTAATTAATCTTATACATCCTGGTATGCTGCTGTTTGTTATGCATTTCAAGTGTTTTATAGTTTCTGGAAACCACTACACCCAACTGGTTTATATGTTAGGCTGTAAATGTCAATCAAAATTAAACAATCAAATAAATTATTAGGAGTGAAATCGTGGGGTTCATGGCTTTTCAAGGACCCCTAAGTAACAAAATAGAAAAAAAGCATAGTAACAGGAGGAAGACATAAGTATATGACCTAAAATGTTAATCTGTAGGAATACAGATACCAGAGTGTATGACAATAACAAGCCTGTCTCACCAAATTGTAAATTGTTGGGCTGAGTTTGAATGCTGTCTTTTTAAAGCCTACAAAGAATTATAGTCCTAATATTAAACTGGTTTCAAGAAATTATTAATCTTTTGCTTATGGTCGGTATGGTTCTGTCACTGGACTTTTTGAACTATAAAACATTTCAGGGTCAGCTTGTTTACACCTGTAAGTAAAGAAAGGACATGGCTCTCCTAATGGTGTCAGTGTTATCTCTGAAGATTTGTACAGAAGGGAATCCTGAAGAGATAAAATGAAAAAAAAATCAAGGATGGCTAAGGCATCATTTCTAAAACTTTGAGAGCTGTGGGCGTCATAAGTAACAGAAGAGTTATTGCCTCCTATGCTTTACCCATTATTAGCAGCCATTAGGAAGTCGAAGCATGCTGTGTTTCCCAGCAACTGTTGCACTAATAGTTCTCCCTAAAGACGGCACCATGGGGCTTTATTCAGCCTTAGTACAGTTTGTCACAGGCATTGTAGTATGAATGATCTTTAAAACTGTCTTTGATGTCCCATGCATCTGACCATTGCCTTGTTTGCCAAAGCACAATAAAAGTGAAAAAATAAGTAAAAGTATAGGAAGTAATTGCACAGGAACTCAATTTTATGCCTAATAAGCATATCTGGGAACTATCCAAACAACTTTCAAAGACTGCTTACACTAACTATGTGAAGATCTCAATAGGGACATCACATCAGTCTTAAGAAAAAGACCAAACGTTTCTTGCATGTGTACTCCTAAAATTACGTTAATATATTTTGTTACCATCCCCTCAATTCAGATATTAATTGAATGCCCAAGTCACACTGTTAATCAGAGGCTTCAGGTTTGACTTAAAGTAGATCTAATCCCAATCACTAAAATCCCATACAAGCTTTCATTTGTCATTTCAAAAGTTGTTTTCACAGTATTACCTTTAATTAAAGTAATACTGGGTGATCATGTCTTTAAGGTTCTTTCTCAGGCACTTACAATCATCACAATGGTCTCCCAACTATGCTGCCTCTGATGGAGACTGTAAGTGTCTGTTTTAAAACACATTAAACAGGCATGATCTACTGCTGAACCACCAGGAAATGCTCCCTAAGAAATGACACGCAGCCATCACTGGAGTGCAGAAAATTGCTACAAAGAGGCATTGAAAGATCAGCAGACCTGAAATGTAAAATAAAATAGAAAAATGTGAACATAGATATTTTTTTAACAGGACAGCTGTTTATGATGCACAGTACAAAGTAAATGTTATTTACTTAGGGGTTAAATAACTGTGGTGAGACTATACATATAATAATATGGGTGATGTTTACAGTCTTTGGGATTCATGGATTTTAACTGTAAACCTAGCCATAGATGGTTGGAATCTCAGGGACCGGCGAAGATTCAAACCGTCTATGGGCAGGCTGATTGTACCCAATTTGATTGATCAATCAACTTGGGTGCAACCAGCTTGTCTGATCTTTTCATGTGATTATTGCCAGCGGCTATAGCTGCTAGCAATAATCACTGTGTTCAGCCATCAGGCACGGCTCCTGAACCCCCCCCCCCCCTGCTGGGAGAACACAATAGAAGCATTTCCCCATCAACAATGACTATGTTGATGGGGGAATTGAGTTGCAGGGAAAGATTTTCTTTCCACGGGTTGCGGGAAAGGACATCGCCCCATCTATGGCTGGCTTTAAACTACAAGTGCATCAAAAATGTCTAGATAATGGTGTGATTTTCTGAATTAGTTAAATATATTAAGATAAAGCCCAACTTTAGACAACTCTTTTTTTCTAGTTCTGAAAAGACTGGAAAAGAGTTAGAACATTTGTCATAAACATCAATGCCTCTATTGGGGAGATTTCTTCAACATTTTGCCCTGTGCTTTGTCCATAACATATGCATTGTAGTGTTCACCTCCTCCAGCCTTATTTAGCCAGTTCCCATTCATGTCCTACATACGCTCTCTCCAGAGACAGCTGTACATTGTTGTGCTGAATTGGTTTACCGGTAGTGACAGTCGACAGCAGACCATGCCTGTACAATGTGTGTTTGTATGACCACTTGTAGTTTGTATCTGGAGAATATGTGACAGAATTGCAACACAATAGCTTAATTTGGATTCAGTTGTCACTCTATAACAGGAAGTGCTGAACAGCATTCTTATTGGATGGATTACCAGTGATTACTTGAAGTCCTCTTGCACACGGGAGTAAAAAACATCATGCGTTTTACTGATCTGAACACAGTTGCATTGCTGACTATGGAATGTGCACAGTTATGTAAAGATCGTGTTACAGTATAAAGTCATAAAATAAAAATAGAACATTGTGTATATTGCAACACTGGAAATTTGAAGAGAATAAAGATGATTTTTATGCATGTATATGCACATTTATACACTTTTGCGCACATTTACGCAAGGTTTTATGGAACATTTTACTCTGGATCTTTTTGCCAACAAGGTCCTGAATATAAACATTAATAAATTATTACGTCCATGTGCAACTGGCCTAATGAAAACTTCATATTTAAAAAATATTGCAAACAATTTTGGAACCATATTAATAATTTAAAGTTGAGATTTAGAAATTGGAGTCAGATGTGTTAGATATTACCGTCAAAAGCCAGAGTGAGATCAATAATTCTAGACCCATTATTTACGGTTAACTCCAAACTGATGACCTATAGGGTACTAAAGTTTGTCAACACGTTGACATGTTGGATACCTGTTTACTCAACACAACATCATTGTTTATATTTTAACAAGAAGTTGTGTAATTTATTGCATTTTTGTGCCCTAAAATTAACTTTAATGTATTTTTACAGAAATTTTACATTCCCAAAACTGCTGCGTTAATACTGTGACATAAAAAAATTGGAACTGCCATTATTTTATCCCTCAGGGTGCTTTACAAAAAATATATAATATTTTGGGGGTTTTATGTAATCTTCAGGCCTAAAGTGATTTTTAAACGTGTCCAAAAAACGCCAAAATGTTGCTGGCAGCGAAAGGGTGTTTTGAATATGTATGGTATTGTTCATCTGATTTTGCACTTTAGGATAATTTGTCTGAAGAATTTCTTTGGAGTGTATTGATTACCAAATGAAATATACTTTTCAAGATATAGCCCCTTACACACGTGAATTTCATTTATAATATAAATCTATGAAATCCTTTTTGGAGGGTGTCTCCTCCATCTGACTGAATTGAATTAGGAGATAGTATCTGAATGTCTCCCCATTTGTTAGCACTCTCCTATTATGCCTATAATAAGTGCAGCCATAACTAATGTTGTACACACTATAACAGACATTGAGGCTTGCTTTTCGTCTTTAATAAAATAAGAAGCCCTCAATCAATAAACCACATCTAATCTGTCTGATCTCCGAGACAGCTAAACAGAAGGAGATGGACTTGATTCCGCCTCCTCTTTCTGACATTATTATTTTTTTTCCCCTCCTGCTTTACTCTCTCAGTCAAATCCATCCACAGCTGGTCTTTTTAAGGGTCACCCTGTTTAAACCTCTAAGCTGCTGATTTCAGAGTTTGCAACAAAATCTGCTTTTAAGTTTCAACTTATTGAGTACCAGGAGGATTATTATTATCCTTATAAAGCTGTCATATCTTAGACACAGACTTGTGACATTGCATTAACTTTAACAGATGCAAAAAGATATGAATGGCCTCAGTACAGCATGCAGATAGGGCTGAAAATGAAATACCTGTATTTTGTTTCTTTAAATGCTTCAGATCTACAAATGGCCACTAGCTGTAATTTTTGTGTCTAATGTTGCATACTATTAGAAACTAACCTCTTATCTAAATGCATTTTATCATGAAATTAGTATTTTAAAAATATTCAGCTATGAAAATACAATTGTTGTGTCTGTTCTTCCATTCTTTTGTATAGACAAAGCTACCTCTCGTTGAGAGTGACAGTAATAATCACATTCTCACTGGATTGGCAGCGACTTGTCTCCCCAGGGCTATCTGGAAAATAACATTTCATGCAACTGAACAAGCATTTTTTGTTCTGAAATTGGGTCAAAAAGTTGAATAACTTTATTTTGCAAGCAGGTAACTGGCCCTTTTTAGGAATCATAGTCAGGGTACTCGATGAGAACATAAAACATTACTTTTAGAGGTTTCATAAGGGATGAATGTACTTCCAATTATCTAAGGTGCTTTTTTTTTGCTTACAGTCATTTTATAACTTGTTGGAGAAACCAACTCAATTATTGATCTTTATCACTCAAAATCAACTCCAAGTATATGGCTATACTCTACTCTGTTCTGTACTTCTGTTCATTGAGTTTTGTGATCCAGGCACTCCTGCCAGGTAGCATAACTGTATTGTTGACTTTCCAATTCTCCAATGCAGTTAAACACTACAGCTTGGTCACTGACCTGCCCATTCAGTGGAGGAGCATCACCATACTTATTATGTAATCACTGTGCTCCCCAATCCTGCCAGCAAGTGCCCAGTTTTGAACTGACAACACTGTGGAATGCAGAAGAGCCAGATTATCTTACATTGTCTGCATTCCCACTCTCTTTCTTAGGAGAAGCTGACAAATGCAGGCACCATACATTAATTTCATTAGAAAATACTTTGGGGGCAATGTATAAACAGCATCGTAGACACGCAGAAACTGTTGCTGCAATAGCTACAGGCTCTTAAAGTGGTGGTAAGAACTCCCTGAATTTATAGCCGTATTGGTGATATTACTGAAACTGGTGCAAATGCTTGCCTGAATTGACCGCAGTTAGTTTTAAAGGAAACTACCACCAGAAACATATTCATAAAATTGAATCCATCAGTTCCAGGGACAACCCCCCTCCGTTCACATCCTGGAATACGTAATCAAAGAAAGAGAATTAGGTGGGAACTAGTCCCAGCCATAACTAGTTGGGATTTTTTTAGGACGCAAGGTTGTCTCTGAGGTAAGCACTATGACACAAGTAGAGTATAAAAGTCTATTTTATTTTACATACATCATTAAAATCATCATTAAAAGGTACATTGATATGTGATTAACATATAGCTAAAGCCTGAAAGCTTATAACTGTTCAAAAGTGCAGAACTTGGGCATATAATGGTCCTATAATAATACATCAACAAAAATTGTGCTTACCAATTTACATAAAGTGCAACTGTATCGTCCCTTGGAACCACACAAGGGACTTGGCTCAGCCCCATCAAATTACTCCCAGGTGCCAGAACCTGTGAGAGCAGCCCAGACAGACATTGGACTACACCCCAGAAAGATGAAATCAAGTGTAGAGATCATATCTGAAACATTCAACAGACAGGGAAATCCCCGTACCAGTAATTCTGATATCTTAATATCAAGGTAAGCAAAAACACTCTATCTGGGACCCACTGTATATCCCGGATGAAGGTTCAGCTATCTCTCGAGAAAAGAGGGAAGCCTCTTTCTTAGTGACAAAGAGGGTGGGGCGGGGGCGCCAGGGGAGGGAGGGGTGTCAGCTCCCCATGGACCAACACACCCCTCACATATAGTAGATGGCCCATGATCCATTCATCTCTCCATCACAATAGTCACAAACCACCAACTAATGACACAGATGTGGTCACATACAGTTGTGCTCATAAGTTTACATACCCTGGCAGAATTTATGATTTCTTGGCCATTTTTCAGAGAATATGAATGATAACACAAAAACATTTCTTTCACTCATGGTTAGTGTTTGGCTGAATCCATTTATTATAAATCAACTGTGTTTACTCTTTTTAAATCATAAAGACAACAGAAACTACCCAGATGACCCTGATCAAAAGTTTACATACCCCAGTTCTTAATACCGTGTATTGCCCCCTTTAATATCAATGACAGCTTGAAGTCTTTTGTGGTATTTGTGGATGATGCTCTTTATCCTTTCAGATAATAAAGCTGCCCATTCCTCTTGGCAAAAAGCCTCCACTTCCTGGAAATTCTTGGGCTGTCTTGCATGAACTGCACGTTTGAGATCTCCCTAGAGTCGCTTAATGATATTGAAGTCAGGAGACTGAGATGGCCACTCCAGAACCTTCACTTTATTCTGCTGTAGCCAATGACAAGTTGACTTGGCCTTGTGTTTTGAATCATTGTTATGTTGGAATGTCCAAGTACGTCCCAGGCGCAGCTTCCTGGCTGATGAATGCAATTGTTCCTCTAGTGTTTGTTAATAACATACTGCATTCACCTTGCCATCAATTTTGACCAAATTCCCTGTGCCTTTGTAGCTCACACATCCCCAAAATATCAGCGATCCACCTCCATGTTTCACAGGCCTTGTTGACTCCTCTCCAAATGTAACGTTTATGCTTGTGGTCAAAAAGCTCAAATTTGGTCTCATCACTCCAAATGACTCTGTGCCAGTAGGTTTGAGGCTTGTCTCTATGCTGTTTGGCATATTGTAAGCGGGATACTTTGTGGCATTTGCGTAGTAATGGCTTTCTTCTGTCGACTCAACCATGCAGCCCATCTTTCTTCAAGTGCCTCCTTATTGTGCATCTTGAGACAGCCACACCACTTGTTTTCAGAGAGTCCTATATTTCACCTAAAGTAATTTGTGGGTTTTTCTTTGCTTTCCGAACAATTTTCCTGGCAGTTGTGGCCAAAATTCTAGTTGGTCTACTTGACCGTGGTTTGATTTCAACAGAACCCCTCATTTTCCACTTCTTGCTTAGAGTTTGAACACTGTTGATTGGCATTCTCAATTCCTTGGATATCTTTTTATATCCTTTTCCTGTTTTATACAGTTCAACTACCTTTTCCCGCAGATCCTTTGACAATTATTTTCATTTCCCCATGGCTAATAATCCAGAAACGTCAGTGCAGCACAAGATGAAAGATGCAAGGGTCTGTCAGAAGTCCAGAACTCATTGACCTTTTATACACACATGCTAATTACAATCAAACAGATCGCAGGTGAGGATGTTACCTTTAATAGCCATTCAACCCCCTTTGTGTCAACGTGTGTGCATGTTATTATGCCAAAATCACCGGGGTATGTAAACTTTTGATCAGGGTCATTTGGGCAGATTCTGTTGTCATTATGATTTAAAAAGAGTAAACACGGTTGATTGATAATAAATGACTTCAGTCAAACACTAACTTTGTGTGAGAATAAAATTTGTGTTATCATTCATATTCTTTGAAAAATGGTCAAGAAATGATAAATTCTGCCAGGGTATGTAAACTTATGAGCACAACTGTACATCTGCACTCATTCAAGACACAACTACCCCACCAGATATGACAGGGCGGCTCAAGGTCCCCTGACATCATATCCGGCATGGGCACAGTTGCACTTTATGTAAATTGGTAAGCACAATTTTTGTTGATGTATTAATATATGAAAAAATGTATATTGATGTAAAGTTATATATGTGATTGTAATTATGTTGTTTTTTAATCTAAAATTTAGAGGCATAGTCATCTTCCCTGAAGAAGCTGGAAGCGAACCCTGCGAAATGCGTAGGACCATTCTATGCCCAAGTTCTGCACTGTTGAACATTAATACGCTTTCAGGCTTTGGCTGCATATCAATCACATATAAATGTACCTTTTTTATGATTTTAATGATGTATGTAAAATAAAATAGACTTTTAAACTCTACTTGTGTCTTAGGCCCCTGTCACATTTGTGCAACTTGAAAATCGCGTGATTTTACAGTGATTTTGTCACAATTTTTTACGCAATTTTTGCCGTGATTTTGATGCGCCTTGAAGCAATGCCTGTGTAATCCTGAGATCAAAGTTGGACCAAAGTAGTGCAGGGACTACCTTGAAGTTGCTGCAACTTAAAGTCTCACAGATATGAATGGTACTCATTGAAAATTATGGGGTGCGACTTGTCACAGGACAAGTCGCACAAGTGTGAAAGGGGTCTTAGTGCTTACCTCAGAGACAACCTTGCGCCCTAAAAAATCCCAACTAGTTATGGCTGGGACTAGATCCCACCTAATTCTCTTTCTTTCACCAGAAACATGTTGTTACAACTTTATTGAATTCCTCAGATTGTTTTTTCTTTAAAATATATTTTATTTTATATCATATATAGACTATTTGGTGCTGTTTTTTAATATCTCCTTGGATTGAGTGCCGGTTCACACCATCACAATGCAGAAACCAGCACAATTTCAGTCCCGTTTCCGGCATCGCATAGAACTTGCAGGTAGTTCACACTGGTCTATGCAAACTACTGCGGGTGTCAATAGAAAGTTAATGGCACCCCCAGATCAGTTTGTATATCGCAGTGCGAACTGTCAATTCGGACAGGAATCGGATCGCATAGGTGTGAACACCCATGCGATCCAATTCTGGTGTGGACAAAAAAAGGGTCCTACGCAATTTTGGTCTAAATTATTTGTTAAAACAGAGAATTCCACATTATAGTCTTTTGATAGAAAAGAGTTTATACAATGCTAAATTTACAGTTGTTTGGATAGTTACCCTGCATGCATTGACTAGGACATGTGTCTTTTGTTTGGGAAACTAGATTTTCAAGGATTTACTATTTGAGAAGCAAATTACAGATTCCTTTGGTATGACCTATTTCAGCATGGGTTAGAGTCGATATACAGTGGGTAGAGAAAGTATTCAGACCCCTTAATTTTTTCACTCTTTGTTATATTGCAGCCATTTGCTAAAACCATTTAAGTTCATTTATTTTCCTCATTAATGTACACACAGCACCCCATATTGACAGAAAAACACAGAATTGTTGACATTTTTGCAGATTTATTAAAAAAGAAAAACTGAAATATCACATGGTCCTAAGTATTCAGACCCTTTGCTGTGACACTCATTTATTTAACTCAGGTGCTGTCCATTTCTTCGGATCATCCTTGAGATGGTTCTACATCTTAATTTCAGTCCAGCTGTGTTTGATTATACTGATTGGACTTGATTAGGAAAGCCACACACCTGTCTATATAAGACCTTACAGCTCACAGTGCATGTCAGTGCAAATGAGAATCATGAGGTCAAAGGAACTGCCTGAAGAGCTCAGAAACAGAATTGTGACAAGGCACAGATCTGGCCAAGGTTGCAAAAAATTTCTGCTGCATTTAAGGTTCCTAAGAGCACAGTGGCCTCCATAATCCTTAAATGGAATATGTTTGGGACGACCAGAACCCTTCCTAGAGCTGGCCGCCTGGCCAAACTGAGCTATCGGAGGAGAAGAGCCCTGGTGAGAGAGGTAAAGAAGAACCCAAAGATCACTGTGGCTGAGCTCCAGAGATGCAGTCGGGAGATGGGAGAAAGTTGTAGAAAGTCAACCATCACTGCAGCCCTCCACCAGTCGGGGCTTTATGGCAGAGTGGCCCGACGGAAGCCTCTCCTCAGTGCAAGACACATGGAAGCCCGCATGGAGTTTGCTAATAAACACCTGAAGGACTCCAAGATGGTGAGAAATAAGATTTTCTGGTCTGATGAGACCAAGATAGAACTTTTTGGCCTTAATTCTAAGCGGTATGTGTGGGGAAAACCAGGCACTGCTCATCACCTGTCCAATACAGTCCCAACAGTGAAGCATGGTGGTGGCAGCATCATGCTGTGGGGGTGTTTTTCAGCTGCAGGGAAAGGACAACTGGTTGCAATCGAGGGAAAGATGAATGCGGCCAAGTACAGGGATATCCTGGACGAAAACCTTCTCCAAAGTGCCAAGGTTTACCTTCCAACAAGACAATGACCCTGAGCACACAGCTAAAATAACGAATCAGTGGCTTCACAACAACTCTGTGACTGTTCTTGAATGGCCCAGCCAGAACCCTGACTTAAACCCAATTGAGCATCTCTGGAGAGACCGAAAAATGGCTGTCCACCAACGTTCACCATCCAACCTGACAGGACTGGAGAGGATCTGCAAGGAGGAATGGCAGAGGACCCCCAAATCCAGGTGTGAAAAGCTTGTTGCATCTTTCCCAAAATGACTCATGGCTGTATTAGATCAAAAGGGTGCTTCTACTAAATACTGAGCAAAGGGTCTGAATACTTAGGACCATGTGATATTTCAGTTTTTCTTTTTTTAATAAATCTGCAAAAATGTCAACAATTCTGTGTTTTTCTGTCAATATGGGGTGCTGTGTGTACATTAATGAGGGAAAAAAATGAACTTAAATGATTTTAGCAAATGGCTGCAATATAACAAAGAGTGAAAAATGTAAGGGGGTCTGAATACTTTCCGTACCCACTGTAAATGGCAGGTCAGAGAGATAGTTCTCAAACTTTTACTAAGGCCCAGTGTATTTCACCACTCATAATCATTGTACATAGTGCATATGTAGATGGCATTTGAAAATTAACAACAGCTGAGGTTTCAGTTTAAAGCTGTGTATATATATATATATATATATATATATATATATACATATATATATTATGTCATTGTGTCAGTGGGGCCCTGTGCTACCTGACAGATTGCTGTTTTTACACCAGATTTTGGAGAGACAGGCACGCTGATTGCACAGCTGTGTGCTGAGTTATTTAGTTGTGACCTGATTATGGCTCAGGGCCCCACCCAACAGACAGGAGGTCTGTGCATGGGAGTCATGTGGACTCCCATTCCTCTGCAGAGGTCAGAGGCTGCATGGGGGCAGCCAGAGCATGCATGTCTACAGGAGGCAGATGTAGTCTGTGAGGCTACTACATGTCAGCACCGAGTTGCTGAGTATCGGTTCTGTGGGAGACAGACCAAGGCCTGAAACCAAAGGCCTAAGCAGGAGAGCTGCACTTACCAGCCAGGAGGGCTGACTACTGTCCATTAGTCAGGAGGGTTGACTGCCGTTTACTAGCGGAAGGGCTGACTATCATTTGTTTCACCGAACGGCATGAAGCTGACAGTGAGTAAGCCAGCAGACTGAAGTTTCTGTTTATACAATGATGGTAGAACCCCCTTCGGGGTAAGATTACTGTTTATTTGAACTTTTCATTTCCTGCCATGACCTTAAAAACCAGTTTTGAGTCGTACGTTTCCTGGAAATCACATGCACCACTTGAGTTCAAACACCCCACATGTTCACATATGGTGGAGGTATTGCTTTGGTCAGAGACAGAAGAATTCCAGGTCCTCACATACCAAGAACAGTGAGTGTCAAGAGACAGTGAAAGTGTGTTGCTTGCAAGTCTTAAAGAGACAGTACACCAAATTTCCCTGAGTTAAAAGGAACTGTGTTAAAAAGTGTTGTGTGCTTGACTGCAGAGATGGGGTGGTCAAAACGCAAAAAGGAAGCAATGTTTGCTGAGATGAGAGATTGAACCAGATGGCTGGTGGGGTTGTTACTGAAAGAACAAGCCCCAGACTGGTGCAAGATGCATTTGGCCACACTGGAGCCATGGCAACAAAGAAGAAATTCATGCTGATGACTTCATAAGGCCTATGTTGCTTTCTGAACATGTTGAAGACTTTTTGGCTGAGTTTGCGATGATTGCTTCCTACAGAGGGTGGCCCAGAGGTCGATGGGTTGAATTCGTGCAGCCTTTTTTGACGGAGGAGTACCAAGGGGTGTACCGCTGGATGGGTCATAACCGAGATGACTACGACAATTACCTAGAAGCAATCCAATCTAGAGAGAGCTAGAAAAATTCAGTGGGGAGAATGTGGTCTCCCATAGCAACCGGAGAAAATATGTTTGCAGAAAGGAAGTGCTACAGCAGAGATGTGGCTCAAATCTTGAGTGAACATGGTTGTGCAAAAGTGTCTGCTCTTACCCCTGGCAACCATGGAGAAAATTTGGTTCAGCCTGACAGAGTGCAAGAAACCAAAGGTTTCACATTATGGCTGCTTATATGAAGTGGTCAGCCCAGAGAAGAGGGCACAGTATCAAGCATCCTGTAAGGGGTCTGACCATTTATGGATCTTCTGTTGACCCTAGCAACCAGAAACCTGTTTGGCCTGCATGGCATGTTGGAGAGTCCAAGAAGGCTGCAATGTTGCTCCGTGTCCATATGGGGGCATTAGCCTGTGAGAGCACAGCCAAGAAGGGACTACACCCTCAATTGAAGTGTTCACCTGCCAACTGGAAGACTGGTAAGACTGTTCCAATTTCATGTGTGAGAAAAACTGACTGTGAGACTGTGCATACAGGAGTGGAAGTGACCCCAAATGAGAGATCCCCTGTTTGTGCGGAAAAAGACTTGCCTTGCTGCAGTGCCCTGTTCAGTGGGGAGGCAAGGGTTAAAGTTAAAGCTGATAAGGTGTTGCTTAATGAGTTCAAAATTTCTGCTATGGAACAAGGTTCTGAATGGTATGAGGTAGGGGTAACTGCTAAGCAGAGTATGTTATCTCCCCTAGGAACGGTAGTTAAGGCCGCAGAGGTGTCCAGCGGAACCTCCAGGAAACTCTGTATGTTGGAGCCAGAGGTGCCCGGAACAACTGTGATGCCGTTCTAAAGAATAAGAGGGTATTTGAACCTGTTCATGAGAATAAGTCAAATGCCAAAACTGAAAATGTGTGATAAGGGGTTAATGCAACCTGCTGAAACAGCAGGGCCATATAAAGTTAATGAAGCATTGTCAATGCACAGTGGTGAAAGTGTGGTATTGCATCCAGATATGTCAGGGGTGACCTCTGAGAAATGTGTGCCATTGCCCCTAGCAACCGTGACAGGTGCAATAGAGGTGTCCCCGGAGACCACACAGGAGCTTATGGTGCCTGAGCTTGGGGTTTCCCAGGGCAACTGTGTCACCGCCCTGATTGACAAATGTGTTTCACAGGAGGTGAAAAGTAATGTACTAACGCAGTTTACTAACGCGTTTAACGTGTCTGCTGCTGGGTCATTTTGTCCTGGGTCTCTTTGCACAGTTGGGGAGGTGCTGCATAGTACCTCTGAGGGGAGTTCGATCAACGCAGACTGGGATGATATGGACAGACGGATCGTAGCAACTGTAGAAGTCAGTAATGATAATGAGAAATGTATTACTAGCAATGCTGATAACGTTGATGATGATGTTGTGGAGTGTGAAAATAACAAGCGAGGTGTTTCAGTTGCTGTTGAGCCTCTTGGTCTGTCTATGCTCCTTGGGCGGATGTAGTGCTACAGAGCAAAACTTGTTGGGATGATTTGGCCAAGAGACTAATTGCAATACTGGATGAAATTTCTGGGGCTAAAGGTGTGGTGGACACTATGGCTGCTGTGCCAGGACAGGTGTCTGCAGAACAGCTTAAAGGCCAAGGTGAATTGGCTGTTACAGAAATTAACCCCTTAATGTCTGAAGGTCTGAGCAAGTGTAAAGGCACAGAGAAAAATGTTTATTTTGTGATGACAGATATGCTTAATGAAATGCTAGCATCATGGAATGTACAGCCAATGTATATCTTGCTGACTTCTTCTGTGATTGGTGAACTGGTACCACGGGGTACGGCTAATGGGAGCTCGATATTGCAGGCTGTACTGTGTACAGATCGCAAATGTTGGAAACAATTACTGCAGTGTTGGTTACTTTTGTGGAAAGTTGCCTCACAGCTCACTGCGAAAGTGCTTCCAGTGGCAGTTGTGTGTGGAAGGCACTCAGGAGAACTGGTAGAGGAATCAGAAATGACAGATATGATGGAAGTCTCTCCTTATGTTGGTACAATGGGGTGCGTTCATGCTGCTGTGGTCCGAGATGCGGCTGAGCAGTGGTTGGTACATGGGGCGTATACTGTTTCACCCACTAGACCTCATGTGAAGGAAGGGCCCAGAACAGACACAGCAGTAGTGGGAATTCTGTCCATCACTCACAAAGAACTGCAGTTTGAAGTACTCATTGACACTCTGACAGGAAATAGCAGTGTTGGTAACTGTAACGAGAAAGTGTGTAAACCCATGTTATGTTTTGTCTCACAGTGTGCTGGGTTGCTTCCTACTGATGTGGTGTATGAGAGGCACTCTAGAGCAGTGTTGGACAGCTCAGAGGTATTGGTTGAGGTACCAATGGACATAGAAATGGTTAAAGAAATTGGTGTGCAAAAATGTGGCAAAAATTGTTTATTGGTAGGACAGTCGCTATTGGAGTGTTTGACAACAGGGGGCGATGTGAAAACTAAGTGAAGGTCCCATGGGGAATAACTGATTGCCCGTAGGTGGATCCTCCATAGACACTGTCATACCTGGGTACAAAAGGTCCTGATGACTGACAATATTGAGTTGAGTAGTTCATTAATTAATCATGGAAAGCTGCTATTGAGGTTAAACAGAAGGATATGGTGTTAATCTCAGATGGGTTGGTTGCCAAGGGTAAACCACACATGGGTTAGTGAACCTGAGAAACAAATGATGTTGCTTAGTGTTGAATCAGGTAGTGAGAGAGGTTAGTCCCTGACAGGTGTCATGGAAGTGGGACCCAACAGTCCTAGGAGAGTAGGTCTGGAGGAGATAAAAAGAAATGGAGGATCCCGGGGCCAGAAGGTAGAACGGATTGTGGAGAGATTAGTGGGAGCCCATGGTTCAGGAAGAAGTGTTTCTGGAAGCACACCCAGAAGAAGATGCGGGTAGAGTGCCCCTTTAGGAAGAAGGTTGGGCAGGTTAGGACTCCTGCTGCTGATAGTTGGCACAGAGGAGCCAAGGGGAAGTGCTGGTGGAAACATACCCGGAAAAAGAGTTGGGCCTACGCAGCTAATGACTGACGCAGAGGTGTCCCATCCATAGTGACGGGTTTATGTGCTCCTCCCTCTGGTTCGAAACAAAGGGGGAGGATATGTGGCAGTGGGACCCTGTGCTACCAGGCAGATTGCTGTTTTATGCCAGATTTTGGAGAGACAGGCACACTTATTGCACAGCTGTGTGCTGGGTTATTTATTTGTAACCTGACTATGGCTCAGGGCTCCACCCAACAGACAAGAGGTATGTGCATGGGAGTCATGTTGACTCCCATTCCTCTGCAGGCTGAAGTGTCTGTTTATACAATAGTGATGGAACACCCTGCGAGGGAAGATTACTGTTTATTTGAACTTTTCCTTTCCTTTTAATAAAAACGGGTTGGCATGCCCTAAAAAATCTTGAGTCGCACGTTTCCTGGAAATCGCGGGCTCCGCTTATAATATATATATATATATATATATATAATCATTAAATAACCATAGGCATTTAAGCCTGTGCTTATTCTCAGTCAAGCCTTATTATGCCTTTGTTTTAGATTCACCTATTTGTAATGATTTATTCATTACATGGCAAACGTCTTTCTTCTTTCCCCTTGGAAGCTCTTTCTTGCACTGCACCACTGCTATACACAATGATCATCCTCTTCTCTATTTACCTCACTTGCATGGGTTTAGAATTTTAAACCTGTAGATCTGTCTGGTTTTTGACACATAGCAGCATCTTTCCTTTCAGCTTGAAAGTTACATACCTTTTCCTTATTCAATGCAGTACTTTAAGAATAAACAGAATATTTTCTTTGTGACAAAGTACAGACCTAATAAAGGGAATTGCTCATTCTCAAGGGTTATGAATTGTATTAAAATAGAAATTGTATGTCTGAATGGCATAAATAAAAAGAAACAGGATGCATGTTTTTGTCTTGTTTTGTAATAAAATATATATTGATCAATGAGGACTATGTAAGAACCGGTTCACAAAGGGGTGACTTGTCAGGTGACTTGAATCGCCTGACAAGTCACGCTCTATGCATTGCAATGGAACCATTGCAACTCAAGTCACTCTGACTTAGAAAAAGGTTCCTGTACTACTTTGGTTATGACTTCTGACGACTTGCACTGACTTCTATTACAGAAGTCGTTTGCAAGCCGCGCTGAAGTTGTGCTGTGCAGAGTCGCCCCTGAAGTTGGATCGCCCCTGTGTGAACTCTTAAGGTGTGGTTCCTGGGTGGTAAGGCTAGCCATTGGTTTAGTTGAGGGCGTTATTCTAAAGTCTCATTATCTCCATAATGTATCAATAGTACAATGTGGCAAAAAGTGGCAACTATTAAGGTTTCACCTTTCATTTAATAAAACATTAAATAAGATTTCTCAATGGTCACTATGGGCAATGATTCCAATTTCCATGAATCATCTAAACAAAGTAAAATAAGCTAAGGGCCAAGAAGGCTTTGAGGAAAAGAATTGAATAAAGATCGGTTAACCTCCCTGGCGGTATTCCCGAGTGTGGCTCGGGGTGAATTTTCTGTACCAAGAGCGGTAACCCCGGGCCACACTCAGGATCGCATCGCTGGATCCAGGCAGCGTTACTCACCTTGTCCCCTGGATCCAGTGATGTCCCCCGGCTGTGTCTTCCGCCCGATGCCTCTGTGTGCCGGGCTCCATTCCCTGCGAGCGTTGCGTCGCACGGGGGCGGACACCGGCGGCAAATTCAAAAAGTGAAACACACAGTACACATACAGTACACTGTAATCTGTAAGATTACATTACTGTATCAAATCATTTCACATCCCCTTTGTCCCTTGTGGTTTGCCCAGTGCCCTGCATGCACTTTTATATTATATATGTCATTCTTTCTGCCTGGAAACTTGAGAATGTCCATGGCAACCAAAAAGTGTCCCTTTACGTCAAAAGTGTTTTTTAACCAGCTAGTAAACACCAATAGTAAATAAGAATCATTTGCAGAATTCAGTGATACTGATTTTTGGGGAAATTTATCATCAGACACTAAAAGTGATGACAGAGACAATTCTGCAAATAACCACATTTCAGTGTTTTTGATTTAATTACATTATTGAATACATTTTATTACTATTATATTATTATTTTTGATAATTATTTATAGTTATTTATTATATTATAATTTATGATTTCTTGTTTCAAACTTTATCATACCCGGGATGTCTACTAGACTCTTGTTTGGACAGATTTAAGTGAGTTATTCCTAAGAATTACAGGCCTACAATATAAAACACTAAATTTCCATTCAAAATAATGGTACCGCTTTCAGCGCCAAAAATCTGAAATAATCATACCGCCATGGAGGTTAAGCTGTGTATGGTAGGTTAGATGTAAATATGATAAAATGACTAAATTGGATGGGCTAATGCTGCTCTCATAGTATTGTCTCTTTAAAATGATTTTGTTGCTATTGTTATAAACTAAAGAAAAAGAGTTATACTTACCTTTCCTGCCTTCTATGCCAACGCTCTTTGCTTTCTGGATGAGCTATGCTTTCAGTCTTCAGCATCTAACACTTCTGGGAGTGTTGGATGCCTTGTCCCCTTCTGTTCTCTGTGATTCTATCACCTGGCTTGTAAGGAACTACAGTGCACAAGGAAAACCAAGAGTCTTACACAGCCATAAGTATCTCTTCAATGAGCTTAGCTCTTCAAAAAATTGAACATTGATGGTGAATAGGGATGAGCCCAATGCCCCCCGGTTCAGTTCACACCACAACACCGTGAGCAGTTAATAAGTTTGTGCAATCACGTGAACCCTATTAAAATCAATGTGACTCGAACATGAAAAATCAAAAGTGCTAATTTTAAAGACTTGTATGTAAGTTATTGCCATAAAAATTGTATGGGGACCCAGTACTGCCCTAGGGGACATGTATCAATGCAAAAAAAGTTTTTATATCAATTGTTTTTTTTTAGGAGCAGTGATTTTAATAATGATTAAAGTGAAAAAGTAAAAATGAAATGTTCCTTCAAATATTGTGCCTGGGGGGGGCTCCCTTAGTATGCCTGTAAAGTGGCGCATCTGTGTAATGTTTAGAACAGTGCCACCACAAAATGACATTTGTAAAGGAAAAATTGTCATCTAAAATCACTTGCGGCTGTAATGTATTGCCGGTTCCCGGTAATATAGATAAGAAAAATCACTGAACAAAATTGCGTGGGGGTCCCCCCCCCCAGTCCATACCAGGCCCATCTGGTCTGGTATGGATTTTAAGGGGAACCCCGCGCCAAAATTTAAGAAAATAGTGTGGGGGTCCCTCCAAAGTCTGTACCAGGCCCTTCAGGTCTAACGTGGATTCTAAGGGAAACCCTGCTCCAATTTTTTTTAAAAAATAGTGTGGGGGTCCCCCCAAAATCCATACCAGACCCTTATCTGAGCACACAGCCTGGCAGACAGGGGGCGAATGAGCGTCCCCCCCCCCCCTCCAAACCATACCAGGCTGCAAGCCCTCAACATGGGGAGGGTGCTTTCGGGTCTCCCCCAAAGCACCTTGTTCCCATGTTGATGGGGAGAAGGGCCTCATCCTTACAACCCTTGCCGGTGGTTGTGGGGATCTGTGGGTGGGGGGCTTATCATAATCTGGAAGCCCCCTTTAATAAGGGGGTCCCCAGATTCCAGCCCCACCTATGTGAATGAGTATGGGGTATATTGTACCCCTACTAATTCACCAAAAATGTGTCAAAAAAGAGAAAAAAACACAGGAGACATTTAGGGTCCTTTATTAAAAAAGAAAAAAAAAGTTTCTTCCATTGTAATCCATTGTCAATCATGGCGGCAATGACCTGAAGAAAGAAAAACTAAAAAACAAAACAGCTCCTCCCTAATGGGAGGGCTCCCGCTAACTGCTGTCTTTTGCCGTTTCACAGGTCTTATAAAGACTAGGATGGGACTACCCGCTAACGTAAGACGGTGACACTGCCCCCTAATGACATCATGTGACATCAGAAGGGGCAGGGTCATATGACAGCAGTCAGTGGGAGCCCTCCCATTATGGAGGAGATGTTTTTGTTTTTTTCTTGTTTTTGTCTTTTTTCTTTGGGTCGTCGCCACCGTGATTGACGAAGGATTACAACGGGGACACTTTTTAATAATCCCTAATTGTCTCCTGTATATATATATATATATATATTTTACACTCCCTGCACTGACTGTATATACTCTATCTACACTGTATAGTGTATACTACACTGCCTGCACATACTCTATCTACACTATATACTACACGGCCTGCACATACTCTATTTACACTGCATACTGTATACTACACTGCCTGTATATACTCTATCTACACTTTATACTGTGTACTACACTGCCTACACGCCGCTAACTAAACTGCCTAACCTCTCTCTATCTCCGTTAGTATGCACTATATATGGCCGCTGTGTAAGCGGCCTTATATATAGTGTGGGGCATGGACATAGCTCCCTGAGACATGATTGGCCAAAGAGACCCTGCCTCTGGCCAATCATGGCTCTCACAGCAGAGCACGGTGTGATTGGCCAAAGCATGCAGGTCATGTGCATGCTTTGGCCAATCAGCGGGTGTCATTCCCCGCGGTCTCACACTGCATTATGGGGCGCTCAAATTTGGCACGAACACCCCATAATGTTCAAGACTTATGTTTGACGCGAACAGCGGGCTCACCCCTAATGATGAGGGTGGCAGGAAAGATAACTTTTATTTTCTTTTTTTTTTTTGCTTGCATTCAATTGTGTTCAGAGGCATTAAAGAAGTGCAATCTATGTGGAATCTATCAATGCACATGAGGAGATGTTTGCAGTAAACATTGGCTGATGTCAGTTTACTTCATTGGACTTTTAATGAATCACTCCCATGAGCCAGAAAATGTCGACTTTCATTCATCTGATTTGTTCATGTATGGCTTCATATTGTCTTTCATTTAAAGTGATTGTAATTGCAGAAGGTTTTATATCTTAATGCATTGTATGCATTACGATTAAAAACCTTCTGTGTGTAGCAGCCCCCCTCAGCCCCTCTGATACTTACCTGAGCCCCATCTAGATCCAGCAATGTTGCAGGAGTGTCTCAGCTGCCTGGGACTCCTCTCCTCATTGGTTGAGAGAGCAGCATGGCACCATTGGCTCACGCTGCTGTCAATCAAAGTCAGTCAGCCAATGTGGAGAGAAAGGGGGCAGGGCCCAGCTGCTGCTCCATGTCTGAATGGACACAGGAAGCTGTGGCACGGCTTGGGTGCCCCCATAGCAAGCTACTTGCTGTGGGGCACTCAAGAGGAGGGAGGGGCCAGGAGCACCGAAGAGGGACCCAAGAAGTGTAGGATCTGGGCAGCTCTATGCAAAACTACTACACGGGGCAGGTAAGTATTACATGTTTGTTATTTTTAACTAAAAAAAAAGTGAGACTTTAGTATCACTTTAAACATGGTGGCTAAACACTAAGGGCTCTTTCACATTAACTGCATTGCAACACAGCAACTGGTTTGCAAGTAATCCAGTTGGTGGCATTGATGATGCTGCACACAGTATTTTCAACACACACTCCCACACACTACCGCAACACACAATTTGCTGTGTCTTGTGTTGGGAGTGTGGTGGGGTTGCTCTGGAATAGCCTCTCAGTCCCACCGCACCTCATGTGAATGAACCCTGAATAAAGAAGAAGAAATAAGTAAAATTGCATCTCTGTTTATGGATACAGATGACAATGTGCATGCATATGGTAAACTGTACATAAAAAGTTATTATTCATATTGGCAGACTGAGCCAGTCAAATTTGCTAAAATATATTTCAGGAATATGTGCTAGACTTGGCAAAACCCTCACTTTTTAAACACATCATTATGCCATTGTTTTTAAACAGACCTAGCATCAAATCGTCTTCATTTCTTCATTGAATTTTCATCCATTCTACACAGTATGTAAGTCTTACGGGTACTGATATCTCTGAAAGAGATTACAGTACTCCCCTCCTCCAAAATGCTTTTATTTTCCTTTTCTTCAAAAGATTGGCACCATCTCTGTTCAGGTATCGCCTTCTTCTTGGTTTAAGAAACTGGCCAGTTTCATTCAGCCATCCAGTTGAAAAAAAAGATTGATGTCCCATGAACTGAAACAGCCATGCATAGATCAAAATTCAGCCGGCCAAATTTCAGTCCATGTATGGCCAGCTTCAGACTGTGACCTTCAAGACCACCAGAACACTGCAATGAGCAAAATGATCATGAAGGTGGAGAAGACTGTGGACTCCTGCCTGCAGCAGACTGTTGACTTTAGGCAGATCTTGAAAGACTGGGGTTGATTAACTAAAGGCATATAGGCTGTTCACTTTGCAAGAGAACTTTGCAAGAGAATTTTTGGTTTGCTTAGTGAATGTATCAAAAAATTACTTTGTAAATAATTCCCAATCACATGCAAAGAAATCTACAAAAAAAGTTTTTGTTTGTCATGATTGGATGATGGAAACCAGGAGAGCTGCACCTCATTCACTAAGCTAGCGGAAAAAGCTAACACAGTCACTATGTCACAATGGAGAGATTTGTGTGCTCAAACCCAAACAGCTTACACATATATATATATATACATGTGGGGTCTTCAAAAAGTTTCTGCACTTTTATATAAATAACTTGGTTAATAAAAGTGCAGAAACTTTTTGAAGAACTCTTATACATATTATATATATTGTTATTACTAATCAATATATATACAGTATTATAACATGACCACCCACCTAATATTGAGTAGGTCCCTTCTTTTTCCTCCGTTTCCTGCCAAAACAGCCTTCCATTGCTCCATGGTTCAGTTCTGATGCTCACGTGCCCATCATAAGCACTTTTGTTGTGGGCACTGGTCCCTGTTGGTTTACCAATTTTCCTTCTTTGGACCACTTTTGGTAGCTCCTGACTACTGCAGACTATGAATAAACCACAAAAGCTGCAGTTTTGCAGATGCTCTGACCCAGTCATCTGGCCATTACATTTTGGCCCTTGTCAAAGTCGCTCCAATCCTTAAATTTACCCATTTTCTTCTGCTTTCAACACATCAAATTCAGCGACAACATGTTCACTTGTTGGATAATATTTCCAACCTACCTTCATATGCTATTGTACCAAAATACTTAATGTTGTTTACTATAAATGTCAGTGGTCATAATGTTATGGATGATCAGTGTGTATATACTGTGTTGTGTATATATATATCTAAGAATGCCAGCATGGTGGCCTGAATTTATGGGAGGAGTCTGGGGGGTATTTAAATAGACCACTCACCTGTGGTCCTTGTCATTACGTCACCACGCTGACTCTACCAGCTCACTGCGTGTTCGTGAGTCTGTATTCGAATTCCAGGGTGTTGCTGTTCCCCGTTCGTAGGTTTTTGTCAATTGTTTCATGCTCACTGTCGCAGGTAGGATTCATAATCCTTTCTTGTATTAAGCATTGTTGTTTGGTTCATCATGTTCCCGTTCGTAATTACCATCACCGTATGTTCGTAGATTCCTCTGCCTTGTTGTTCCCCACCGCATTTTAGACTTACCAATCGTTCGCATATTCCCAAACTTGGTTGGTTACTTTACCATCGTACCATGCTTTCGTATACCCCACACCCCGATTCGAGTCCAGTGATTCATATGGTGTCCATATGGTGTCCATTCGTACAGTCCGCAAGCCGTTTCGAATCTAGTTGCATCGGCGGCACAACGACTCAATTTGACTCCATTCACACACTCTACAGCACTGTCCGAATCTAGTCACGTTGGCGGTACAACGATTCGAATACTCGGCTTGACACTACATGATTTCATTCATCACACAGCATCCCGCAGCTCGGCTCTATCATGAATCCCCTGCCACAAGCTACCAGTCGTTACTCAGTTCATCCATTCGTACGATTGATGCGATTGGTTATTCCTACATACTCAATTTTCTGCTATCCTTGTTTCTGCCCTCCTGATAAGGCTACTTTCTTGCAATCGTTGCAAGAACGTCTCCAGTGGCACTCAATCTGGCCACTCATCGTCTCCAGTGGCACATCGGCCACTCACCATTTCTGTCTGTCATTTCTCCTTTAGGTCAGTCGATTTCAGGTTGGTCCATCCTGCACCAGGTTGGACGTTATTTCCTCAGGTAACAAAACAAAACAACCCCCCCCCCAAAAAAAACAACAACAAAAAACAACACTGACATAGGGCTCACATCTTCACCAGGGGGCCAGTCATGTTCCAAGGGGCGGGTTAGGCCATGTTTGTCAGGAAAAAAAAAAAATCTTCTGTGTCGCCTTACTACAGGTTCCCGGTCGTCTGAGTTTTCAACCTCAACAAGGACTTCGCAAACTAGGGCATCGAGTCAGGTGTGTAGTACATGGGTTCCTTTCTCACATTATATTTCAGCACCCTTTCACAAAACGTTCACTTCACATGCAAAATTTGGGCTACTCATCAGGCATTAGTTACTTTCACATGTTTCTTTGCATGACATTCTGTTTTTGAAGGGCGACCCTTCATCTACGCAGACAAGGTTGCTAAATAATCGAGCTTGCTGGCAGTGCGAGTGTTAGCAAGCCGAGCACATGTCACAAACTACAGATTGCAACATTCCTACTTAGGCAGTACCAGACTTCAGCTTCTCACCTGCTAGGCACAGACGGGCACCCGAGATATCAGTTACCTGGCCAGTCACCTCCTGGCTCACCTCGGTTGCCACGCACTCTTTTTAGTTTTCTAAATTTCCACTCAACAGCGTTCAAATGCAAACCGGCTTCTTCACTATGCCTGTCATTCCTTTTTCTGTCCTTCTCATTTCCTTCTTCTCTCTTTTCTGTACTCAACACCTCTGTCCCTTCTTGCCTTTACGACTTATCTTAGCACATGCATTCCCCCTCTCCTTGACTTTTAGCTGAAGCCATGTCTCAGGCTGACAGCGAGGACCTCTCCTCTGCCCCTCTGTCACCCTCTGCAGGTTCAGAGAGTGGCAGCGCTTAGTCCCTCAGGGGTTGAACCATACCCAAGCTCACAGCGGAGCTGCAGCGCAGGAGTATTTTCTACACCGCCACAGCCAGGAAAGCCAAGCTCTTTAGACTGCTCTTCCAATAGCAGCCCAGCTCAGCACCCAGGCATCCCTGCAGTCCATCTCCTTGGCTATTATCCAGCTCCACTCCATGGTGACCATGCCGTCCATAGCAGTCACCGATGTCCAGGCCAGAGTGGGAGCCCTGGAAGTGCGTGCAGCTGCAGCCCTATCGGACTCGGTCACTGTTGCCATCCTGACACTACCACCTGCAGGTATGCCAGAGATCTGCACTACTATCTTCCCTGTGCACCTTGTCCCAGCCAGCATCAGGAAGGACATTTTGGACGACAAGGATGTTAACTTGGCTTCCCTCCTCATATCGGTCCACGATGTGGTTGAGAATAAATCATACACCTGGGAGGACATCTTAGTGGTCCTTAAATCGAAAGACCCTAGGCTTAACCGCAAGCTTACCTTCACTGAGTTTGTGCTGGTCTCCAGATGGTTAGGGATGTCCTTTGCTCAGCCAACCCCAGCAGGAGGGAAGAGCTGGACTTGTACCTACGAGCAGTGGTCAACCTAGGTTACAAGTACGGAGGGTTTTCATGCTACGACTACCACCAGTCATTTTCAACCATGGCAGAAGGCAGACTTTCGCAGTTTCAGGCCAGCACCAACTGGAATATCATCGATACAGAGCTGTTCTGCCACCACTTTATGGTTCTACGCTCCCCACTCTGTGCTATCTGTCAGTCATCCAACCATACTGCAAACCAGTGCTCCGATGCAGGTTCTAGACACCACCTCAACTCTCCCTCCACCTTGCCGGCCCTCACACAGCCGCCCCAGGTGGACAAGTTGGGATGACCTATCCTGTCAGTGGGGGGGGGGTGCATCAATCTGCAACAATTACAACTACGGGACTTGCAACTTTAGCCAATGCCGGCTGCTTCATATTTGCGTCTCATGCCACAGAGTGCATCCAAAACTCACGTGCAACATCAGGCATCAAAGTACATCATGACTAGGTCGAGTGGAGGTTGGGTGGCTCAGATTTTACCTTTCCTCACACCCGACTCCCTCACTGGCTGCATTCCTCATACACGGATTCATGTCAGGATTCCACACCGGCCTCATTACACTGCCTCACTTGATCCACAAATGCAGGAACCTCCTTTCAGCTGCCACTGACGAGTTGGCTATTGACACCTTGTTGCAGTCCAAACTGGATTGGGGATACATTTCACAATCTGGAGAGTCAGCCCTATTGGACTTGTCAAGGGCAAGTTTTCAAATAAACTTTGGTTGGTGTATGACTTGTCTGCACCTCATTTTTCTTACATTCAAAGTTTAAACTCCCTAACTCCCTCCAAGGAGTTTTCCCTTAAATATGCATTGGTTGACTTAGCTATTCAAGCCATTATTGGCATAGACACGGGCGCTTGGTTGTCCAAAGCGGACATTTCAGACCCATTCAAATTACTTTCCATTGCGCCATCCCTCTGGTGGTAGCATGGCATCAAATGGAAAGGTTTGTATTAATCCACCACCAAGTTGACTTTCGGCTCTATAACCAGCCCATGGCTGTTTGATACCTTTGCCCAGTCACTTACTTGGATCCTGTCACACCAAGCACAATGGCAGAAAGTCATCCACTACCTCGATGACTTCCTGCTGATCGTTAAGAGTGGTATTTGCCAATCTCAACGTGCCCATAGCAGAACATAAAGTAGAAGGCCCAGCGCAATCCATCACCTTCTTAGGCATCACTCTAGACACCCGCTTCATGCAGGCTAGCCTACCTCTTGACAGATTGGCCCGGATCAGGTCAGTTATCCACACCTTCATCCTCTCACAAGGGTGTATGAAGAGACAGCTACAATCCCTGCTAGGGATGCTCAATTTTACCTTGAGGATAGTCCCTCAGGGGCGGTCCTTCATTTCCTGCCTCTTAGTTTTCCTCTCTTAAGTACAAGACCCCAACCAAATCTCAGGCTGGACCCAGCAGCAATAGTGGATTCGTCAATGTGGGGTGAGTTCCTTAAAAATAGGAATGGTACATCAATGTTCATTCTGTCAGTTTTAGCTTCATCACCTCAGGTAGTCACGGACGCCGTGGCCTCTACAGGCTTCGCTGCAGTTTTTGTCCATCACTGGTTCGCAGGGCCATGGTCACCAGAAATCCTTCTGATTACCGTGTTTAGTCAGTCATCCTCACTATTCGAAGTCTAACCCATCGTGGCATTGCCTCAGGTCTGGGACCGCACCTGGACGGGGCAAACAGTGCTCTTTGCCACAGACAATCAGGCCGCCGCCGAAATCATAAACAAAGGCAGGTCCAAATCGCTAGCCATCATGTCCTTCCTGCTTAGGCTGGTGCAATTGTCCCTGCAGGATTCAATGTGAACTGCATTTATATCTCGGGCAAGTGCAATGTAGTGGCTGATGCACTGTCCCGCTTTAACTATACTTCATTCTTTCTGCAGGAACCTGGAGCCAACTCGACCACTTCTCTTATCCCACCTTGGTCGCAGCTGACGCTGGGTTAAAGGAACACATGCACAATGTGACCCATCTCATTAACCAGTAGTTGTCCCGCAAACACCCTCAATGCCTACCACACTGCCTGGAACAACTACAACAGGTTTGTTGCCTCATACACCAGGGCGGCAACAGGAGACATCAACCAGTTCCTGGCCTTTATATCGTATTGCCACACACAGCTGGCTCTATCCCATAACACCGTCAGGCTCTACTTAGCTGGCATCCAGCATTTCTTGTCCTTACAGGACCCCGGTAAGCCATCCTTGTTCACAGCCCACGCAGTCAAATCCATCCTACGCGACATCCAGAAACAACAGCCCGTAGCCAATAGCAAACGCTTACCCATCTTCAGGGACATGTCTACTATCCTCTCATTTGGGTTCTTACCCAGCCTGGTCATCCAAGCGGCCATCTACCTGGCCTTTTTTTGGCTTTTTGTGGCCTGGTGAGTTCACCATTAATGGCCTCAGCTGCCAGATGCCACCTGGCACGCCTTCAAGATCACTTTGTTCTTCACCTCACAGTGTCCAAAACCCAACAGTCCCTCCCCGGGGTCGACATCAAGTACTTTCAGACCCTCAACGTCTGGTGCCCAGTAGCAGTTCTTGACCGATTGTTGTCCCATCTGCCCAACCAATCAAAATGCAGCCCACTGCTACCTTTTCTTACCAGCCCTCTGAGTGCCAGTCAGTTCATCAGACATGTTAGGGTCCTCTTGGTCAACCTAGGACTTGACCGCGGCCGGTATTCTGGACACTCCTTTTGGATGGGAGCGGCGACAGCCACATCACAGCACGGGGTGCCGGACCATGTCATCAAGAAGTTAGGCAGGTGGAAGTCTGCCTGCTTCGACCGGTACATTCCAAACCCTCAGGTAGAAATGCCGCAAGCCTTCAGCAACCTTGCTCAATAAATGTTACCAGACCAGTGCGCGGTACCCTCCCACCCATCCCCTTTTCAGGACACTTCTCAAACACACCCTCTCCACAATCATCCATTTACTCATCTTGGGTATGCCCCCCTTTTTGGTATACCTGACCAGGGCACACTTCAGGTCTAATTTATGTTGTAAGTCTTGTGCCATGTTTATGTGGTTCATAACTGTCCTGGTCGAAGGGCTTTGAATATATATATATATATATATATATATATATATATATGTCCGTGTTCTGAATGTTGTATTTAATCTGGACTTCACACGGGACCAGTCCATATGGTTTTTCCCCCCGTATGGGTTCTACTCATTTACCTACTAACACCTCTCCCACACAAACTCTTCACAGGACTTTTCCCCTACCCACCCTCCCATGGCGCGTGACCAGACCATTGTAAATAACTCGTTCCAACGACTTCCGAACGCCGTAAAGATGGACTCCCAAACCTTACATGGCCAGCTTCGTCCGTCTGAAGGTGGACGGATTGAAGAACTACTGTACCAGGCCGTGGGGCACGACACTACACCGACAGCGGCGAGGGTAGGTTTTCCTCACAGGTCTTATGGCCGGCGCCAGTTCAGGATCCAACTGGTTCTCCTGGGATTGTAC
>BLSH010552252.1:521430-548005 GCA_018402905.1 Glandirana rugosa | reverse complement strand
CTCCCACCCATCCCCTTTTCAGGACACTTCTCAAACACATCCTCTCCACAATCATCCATTTACTCATCTTGGGTATGCCCCCCTTTTTGGTACAGGGTATACCTGACCAGGGCACACTTCAGGTCTAATTTATGTTGTAAGTCTTGTGCCATGTTTATGTGGTTCATATCTGTCCTGGTCGAAGGGCTTCGAATATATATATATATATATATATATATATGTCATAATTTGCACACTGTTATACCCCCTTTTATATGCCTAGCACATGTTGGCATAAAAACAGGCATTTTTGGTTCACATATATTACAAAACATGTTCAGGGTAACCAACTGCATCAAAGTAGTTCCTCTGTGGCCAGACTGTACTCTACTCTGCAAGATGCCCATGGACGGTTATGTGATTATATAACTACATGCACTTGGATGTACTGTGGCAAAAAACAGGCCTAGCATTAAATTCTGGTACTTTCCCCACCTTTGGGGAGCCACAGGTGGCATGTACAGTGGATGGCTGTACATCGTTGTATTCAAATTTACGTCTTTGTGCCTCAGCATATCTGCGCCTGGAAGAATATTTTATACATGAATGTGTGTGTTTGCCCAAATACAGACACGCACAGCCATTTACTTCTATTCTCAGCTCTCCAGGCACAGAATTATGACAAGATTTTAATGTAGGCATATTTTTGTGTCTCAATACATCCATGTGCATGTAGCCTAAAAGGTACAAGGTTTTTAGGTGGAATTATCCTGTTGCTGTATCTGGCGACTTGTCAGGAATTTTTTTGTCCAGACTTGTCAAGTTACCGAAAAGGCCATTTTGAATACTGTAAAAAAAAAAAAAATTGCATGCAGAGTGGGGGGCATACAGCATTCCAACTGTTGTCTCATGCAGCCTCATCAATAATTGCTCAACAATAGTGTCTGAACGTCTGCTTATAAGCTACCCATCAGACATGGCCTTTGGTGTCTTTTCAGCAATATAACAGCCATTTCAAACTAATTCTCATCAACACTTGTTTGAAAAATGTGGCCATTAAAGCTACATAACACTTAAAGGTGTTGTTTTATTGAAAGGTCTGTTTTAATTTATTGATATATTAAACACAATGGAATCCAGTGATTTATTAAATTTAAGGTGCTTACTGTGGTTCTCATTTGTGATATCTCCCTGTTTCTATAGAAAGTGTTGATTGTTAGACAGGTTTCTAAATTGTAGGTCTTATTGTACATTGTGAATAGCACTTTTGCTTTGCTTCATTGGGAATCTGACATCATTACCTTCCAGAGACATTTGGTTGATTTACTAAATAAGTAGAGGCTGCTAACTTAACAGAGTGAATTTTTAATTTGCAAAATAAAATAAGCTAAACCTGTGTTCAACTTTGGAACATGTTACATCTTCCTTCCGTATTTAGGGTGAAACATGGAACATGTTCCAGCTCCTGCCTCCTTTCCCCCTGACCCCCCCTCCCCCCGTGACAGTTGGCTGGGGATACTCTCCCTGCATCCTCTGTCACAATTGAAAAACATTGTGGCAGTTCCGCTGGCTGACCATAGAGCTCATTGGAGACCAAAATGGACCCAATCATATCTGTGGTCTAAGAAACTAGAAGCGACGAGTATTTTGTCACTTCTGGTTTCACCGGTTGAAAACAAACTATTACTGATATGAGCATCAGATCATATTGACCTTGGTATAATTAGAAGCTTTTATGGGCAGAGGAGAGATCTGTCACTGCCTATTGCCATCACAAGGGATGCTTACATTCTTTGTGATAACAATAAAAGTGATCAAGAGAAAAATAAAGATACAGTGTAAACAAAAAGAAAAAAAATTTAAATAAATAAAGCGTCCTCGTGCTCATGCACAAAAGTGAACACGTGTTGTTCCCACGGCGGTACCTAAACAGCAATTGCACCACACATATAAGGTATCACTGCAAACGTCTGATTGAAAGCAATAATTGTAGCACCAGACCTCCTGTGTAAATCTAAAGGGGTGATCTATAAAGGCTTTAAAAGCGTCGCCTATGGATAAATAATGTATGTAGTTTGTTGCTGTTCCACGTGTGTGCCCAATTTTAACGCATGACATGTTTGGTATCTATTTACCCAGCATAACATCATCTTTTATATTTTACCAAACAATTGGGTATTATGTTTTTGTGCATTAAAATTCATTAAAATTTATTTTTTCCCCAAAAAAAATTGTGTTTGAAAAAATGCTGCACAAGTACTGCATGACATAAAAAATTGCAACACTCATTATTTTATTCTCTAGGGCTTCTGCTTTAAAAATATATAATATTTAGGGGTTCTAAGTAATTTTCTAGCAAAAAATGCAGATTTTTACATCTATGTGAGAAGTGTCAGAAAATGGTCTTCAAATGGTTAAAAATTATCCCAATTTGACCCAATTGTCTGCCTAGAGGCTTCGTGGTGTTCCTCTGTTTATATGAATTTAATTATAGCATACTAGAAAGTTAATTGGGAATTACCCAATACTCTTTGTTACTTGTCTATCTGTTAGACCATGACAGGGACATTAGACTGTAAGTTCCTTGCCACGACAAGTGCTAAAGGTCAGTATTGTAGGTAGAGTAGGTTTATAAAATGTACAATGCAGAGGGTTTATAAGTATATTTTCCTAGACTATTTGAGCTCCAATAATAATGTGTTTTTATTTAGTTTATGGTCCATATAATGAAAAAACGATACTTGTTGTGGATTTCAGTTATACTAGCCAAATACACCAGCATAAATAGTAAGACAGACTGAAAGCTTATATGTAGGTAATGCTTGACTAACATTCTCAACAAATCCTAGCATAGTGGTATGTTGTAAAAAGAGGCAAAATTGTATTTTTTTTTAAATCATATATAGTACTATTTGTAAAAAAAACAAACAATTGTGTGTCTTTTAAAATTATAATGTACAAACCAGGGGAAAAAAATTGGCAGAATCCTGCTTTAAAACTACTAGTACGGGGTCATAAACTGTTTCTGACATGTTCATGCAACAATCTGACACTGTGTAGGTGTAAATTATAAGTACTTCTATTTACTTGGTAGAATTGTAGCTAGCAATAACTATTTTTGTCTCCCAATAAAGCGGAGGTAAGTTAATGCCACACAAATTGCTCTTTCCTTATAGTTGACACAAATTACCCAGTAGATGTTCGTGTCAGATTTGATGTTGTAATCACTTGTGTATGGCAAAACACGTAATCCAAAAACATTACAAAAAATCATAAGGCTTCTTCTTTAAGATAAAATATGCATAAACACTGGTTGACCACTATCTCATTTTAGAAGATTTTAATGTGTTTTTGTGACTTGTTTATGTACGTTTGTTTGCATCAGCTTTGTTTTTCTCCCTATAAAACTCAAAAGGAATGCAAGAGCATTTTAAAGCATGTCAGCAAAATTATTAACATAGGTTCTTATTAACATTTTTAGGATACCTGCACTATGAGAAATAGGGAGGCAATCGTTGCTGTCCTCCTTCTGAAAATGCTGGTTGCCTGCCTGTATCTTTCTCAACCACTGAGATTAAATCAGCATGCAGCTAACAAAATGAGAACTAATTTAGTCCTTCTTCCACATCAGGGACAGCTAGCATGGGAGTTAAGAAACCAGCAGTTTCAAAAAGAGAAGTCAGCAATGGCTGCTGCCATATTTTTTTCAGGATAAATTTCTTTTAGATAAAGACAAGTTGTATTGTATCTGTCACACTCCTTACAGGCGTGCCCACTGTTCATGTAGGTTGCCATAGTGAATTGGTTAAACCTGCCACCATACAATCATTGGAAAATAAGGATTTATTCACATACAGCAACAGGAATCACAGACTGGTTTTGGTCCCTTTCTTGAAAATGGGATCCTGCGAGGTCCCAAAACATTAGCCCGTGATGCCTGTTGCTTTATGTGATTACCACTATACCAAGGTGTGCTGTTAAAGATGCTTATTTTCTAATATAGATCCACTTTATACAAGAGATAAGCCACAGCTGAGCCTGTTACTAGCTAAGACATCTTACAACTTGCATGTAGACACTATACTCAGAGCTGCATGTATAGGGGCGAGATGCCTAAAATCTGTAAGATTTAACCATACGTGTCTTGTTAGAGGGCTCATAGGTTATCTTTTTTAAACCTAAAAAAATAAATTTTCCTGGCGGGTAGAAGCTGAGAGTGCAACAGTGGTTGCAAGTGTGCTATTTGTCTCTGTTTGTCACTGCTAAACCATGCATAAATGATATCCTTCCCTTCTCATTTGCCATTTCTATATTATAGAATACAGCAGGTATGGGCAGCTATCCATGTTGTTCTGCCAGCTGGTATGTCAGTGCTTAACAGCACAGCTGAAATCTATGCCAGCACAAACAGGAATGGTTGAAGTAGGCTATTCTCTTTTACACAATGTCAAAAGAACATCATCTTTCATTTTTCTAAACTTTTTACATTATTGTTTGAAAAGCCAGTGATTTGTCTTTTCTATTGTTTCATACCTCTGGTATGAATGTAAATAATGTTAGACCTCAATTCTTTGTAGCTTGGAGATCTGAACTGTATAGGATGACAAGATAATGTTTCCTTGTATGTAATTACATTAGTTTATAAAGGAATGAGCTGTAATGGCCTTCATTTTGTTTTCAATGCATTGCAATGCACTGCTGTCCCTTTCATCTCATGCTGCCTTAGATATTTGTGTTCTGTGAAAAGCATTAAATGCTTCGGAATGGTGGCTCATCTCATGCCTTATTTAAACATTTGTGATGCTAAGTCTGTCTGTTCACTTTGTATTATTACACATAATAATCTTCTCACCACCGAGCATTACCTGCAAGTCATTGCCCTGCCGAATGAGATAAGTAAGGCATTAGTTCTGAGACAATGCACTGTTCCAAGAAGATAACAGCCCATGACAATGCCATGCAATGACAGTCAATTAATACCTCTTCCAATGATAATCACAAGCCATTTTATTTGTTTATTTTTTGATTACATGAATATGTAAATATTGCAGAAGCTGTTTAGCATTTTCTGTAAAGTAAGTTTTTTTCTTTCTTTTCAGTTTTATGGAGAAGTGCCTGAAAACCGAATTGATGTTGTAGTAGCAAACCTTACCGTAACGGACAAAGACCAGCCACACACCAATGCTTGGAACACAGTATACAAAGTTGTCAGTGGTGATGCCACAGGACGTTTTACCATTAGGACAGATTCAAACAGTAATGATGGCTTGGTGACTGTTGTCAAAGTAAGTTGGGATTTAAAAAAAAAATCTATTGTTTAAGTTAATTTAAGGCAAATTTAATTTTAAGAAAATCATGAGAGTGCATGTTAACACTTACATGCCACTAATGCAGACAAGGTTTATATGTAATAGAACCTCTATTGATGTTTGTGTTAACCAAATGGAAAGTGATCAAACTTCAAAGATACTTTGAATTATGAAGTGATAAAAAATATTCATGCATACTTTTTACATTGCCCTTAATTGTCCACCTATTGTGTCAATACAAGTTTTACCTCTGTTTCTATAATTACTAGAGACCCAAAGGTTGTAATAATTTATAAAGCCTAAAGTGCGGTAAAGTACATAATCATTATTATGTACTTGCTTGTTTAAATCCAATCATTTTAAGGAGAAACTATTTTTGTTATATTCCCTCTATACATGAATGTTTATTCAATTACTCCTACTAGACCCAACATATTTTTTGAGAATTGGTTGTTTTCAATTATTTGCTTGGGCTTTGTTTGGCTAGACCTGTGTTCAGTATTTATACCTTCTCCCACCTATTATAATGAATGGACAATTTGGCTTAGAATGGCAATGTTGTGTAGTGTACGAAGATCCTAAGATCCTATTAGCAGAGTTCTGTGGGCTTCCTATTTCTTGGTGACAATGCTGAGCCACTGGCTTGCAATACAGTAGTAAAGTACCCCACCATTTACATCTTTTTTTTGTGGAACTACAGGACACGACCCTGGTGAACAGCATGCATGTAGTCTCCCTGTAGTAAACATAAATCAATCAGCTGCCCCTTTCACCTCCAGTGGAAATGACCACAGGTATGGGAAATCCTTCAGCATTCAATGATGTCACTGTCAGTGAGGATACACTGTACTTTCTGTTCACAACAGCCTCAGCCTTGCAGATAAGAAACCTATCCAATAACATTAAAAAGGCCCAGAAAGGTCAAATAAATGTGAAGCATTCATCCTTTTTAAATGAAAAGGCAGGGTTTACATTTACTTTAAGCTGAACATTGTATAGATAGTTATATATTGTTCTTATAAATCAGTTATACTTTCTAACCTACATTTCTTTTCTATTTTTTTCATGTAGCCAATTGACTTTGAAACCAACAGGATGTTCGTTTTGACAGTAGCTGCAGAAAACCAAGTGCCTTTAATTAAGGGCATTCATCATCCTCCTCAGTCAACAGCCACTGTCTCCATTTCTATCATTGATGTCAACGAGAGTCCCTACTTTACCACAAACCCTAAGCTTGTGCGTCAGGAAGAAGGTTTGCTTCCAGGAAATGTTCTTGTAACTTTTAACGCTCAAGATCCAGACCGTTACCTGCAGCAGACAATTAGGTAAACTCCAAGTTTATTTTCTCTTAAAACTTCTGTTATTAGATAATTTGGTTTCCACTTCAGAAGGTCACCGTTGGCTCCACACATTTTCTCAAGCCAATATGCATTGACTCGATATTGATATTTTTGTCATTTTGTTTTAGTTTGTTTGTTTTGTCTTTTTACTCAAATTAAAGTCATTGATAAAGAGTGATTCACACACATCAATGCACCGATAATTATATTGTCCTACTTAATTGTACCTAGCTCTGTTTTTCTCCAGTATTTCTGGATGGTGAGCTCTTCTGGATGCGAGCATGTACTATATTTTAAACTTTTAAAATTAAGCATTGCATTTAGAAACTAACAGCAGAGGATGCTTTTTGTTACTTGTATTATGCAGGCAAGTATATTGTGTGCCTCTCTCTAAATTAGTTTAAAGGAGCAGTGTGGGAATCTGAACAAAAAAAGCATACATAAAAACCTATATGCTGTAACTTCAGTGTAATGCTGCAGCTGTCTCCTGCCAGTTTTAAGACTGAGAACTGGGTAGATCACATGACCTCTGACCACTCAATTCTCAGTCTTCCTGGAGCAGAGAGCACTGACTGTCAGTCACCTCTTTCTGCTCTGCCCCTCTAGTTCTCAGTGGAGCACTGGCCTGGAGAGGGGGCAGGCACAGTTGGCTTCGGCTCTCATCCATTTCCTGAGTGGAGTGGATCCTGACAATATGGTTGGAATTCTTCCAGAGCCTGCAGTGGCTCTGTAAAGTCAGCCATCAGCAGATGTTAGTCAACTGTCAGCTGATTCTGGGTCATAGGAGAGCACAAGTACACTCCTATGACCCACAAGAGAAGTATGACCAAGAAAGCTTTGACCATACTTTTCTTTTAATTGTGTTACTGGCAGCTTACTTTCCCTGACTTCATAGCTAAGCTTCATCAGCTGCAACCGCCCTACGCAAAGTGTATACTTTTACTGATCACTTAAGCAGTCTACAATGACAGTAGCAGTGCTAAACTATGAAACCAGGAAAATACAGGATCCAGTAAAAATGAAGGCTAAAACTGATCAGAGAGGGACACAGCAGATGAGTCTATGTTTCATAGGGCACAACTACAGTATCTCACAAAAGTGAGTACACCCCTCACATTTTTGTAAATCTTTTATTTTATCTTTTCATGTGAAAACACTGAAGAAATGACACTTTGCTACAATGTAAATTAGTGTACAGCTTGTATAACAATGTAAATTTGCTGTCCCCTCAAAATAACTCAACACACAACCATTAATGTCTAAACCGCTGGCAACAAAAGTGAGTACACCCCTAAGTAAAAATGTCCAAATTGGGCCCAATTAGCCATTTTCCCTCCTTGGTGTCATGTGACTCATTAGGGTTACAGGGTCTCAGGTGTGAATGGGGAGCAGGTGTGTTAAATGTAGTGTTATTGCTTTCACTTTCTCATACTGGTCACTGGAAGTTCAACATGGCAAATAACTCTCTGAGTATCTGAAAAAAAGAAGTGTTGCTCTACATAAAGATGGCCTAGGCTATAAGAAGATTGCCAAGACCCTGAAACTGAGCTGCAGCATGGTGGCCAAGACCATACAGCGGTTTAACAGGACAGGTTCCATTCAGAACAGGCCTTAACATGGTTGATCAAAGAAGTTGAGTGCACATGCTCAGCGTCATATCCAGAGGTTGTCTTTGGGAAATATGAGTGCTGCTAGCATTGCTGCAGAGGTTGAAGGGTGGGGGGATCAGCCTGTCAGTGCTCAGACCATACACCGCACACTGCATCAAATTGGTTTGCATGGCTGTTGTCCCAAAAGGAAGCCTCTTCTAAAGATGATGCACAAGAAAGCCTGCAGTTTGCTGAAGACAAAAAGACAAAGGACATGGATTACTGGAACCATGTCCTGTTGTCTGATGAGACCAAGATAAACTTATTTGGTTCAGATGGTGTCAAGCGTGTGTGGCGGCAACCAGGTGAGGAGTACAAAGACAAGTGTGTCTTGCCTACAGTCAAGAATGGTGGTGGGAGTGTCATGGTTGGGGCTGTATGAGTGCTGCCGGCTCTGGGGAGCTCCAGTTAATTAAGGGAACCATGAATGCAACATGTACTGTGACATACTGAACCAGAGCATGATCCCCTCCCTTTGGAGACTGGGCCGCAGGGTAATATTCCAACATGATAATGACCCCAAACACACCCTCAAGACTACCACTGCCTTGCTAAAGAAGCTGAGGGTAAAGGTGATGGACTGGCCAAGCATGTCTCCAGAACTAAACCCTATTGAGCATCTGTGGGCATCCTCAAATGGAAGGTGGAGGAGTGAAAGGTCTCTAACATCCACCAGCTCCGTGATGTCAATGGAAGAGGACTCTAGTGGCAACCTATGAAGCTCTGGTGAACTCCATGCCCAAGAGGGTTAAGGCAGTGCTGGAAAATAATAGAGGCCACACAAAATATTGACCCAATTTAGACATTTTCACTTAGGGGTGTACTCGCTTTTGTTGCCAGCGGTTTAGACATTAATGGCTGTGTGTTGAGTTATTTTGAGGGAACATCAAATTTACACTGTTATACAAGCTGTACACTCACTACTTTACATTGTAGCAAAGTGTAATTTCTTCAGTGTTGTCACATGAAAAGATATAATAAAATATTTACAAAAACGTGAGGGGTGTACTCACTTTTGTGAGATACTGTATATGTATTGTACATATGCCTAAAATATTAGAGCTCTTCTTCCTTTTCCTACTCTGTGGGTATCTAAATCACTGTCTAGTTAGGAGGGTATTTCAGCTCATATTTGGGTATTCTGGGTATATCTGCTGCTTCATTATGTCACACTTTATGATTCTGTTGGGAGCTGTGATGAGTCTGTAGGCAGAGCAACATTGTAGAGATGCTAAAAGTTGAACTAAGGTCATTTGGGGGACCCAGGAGAACTTGCCACAATGTGCATTTACCTCTTAGTATAACCTTCTCCGGTAATTACAGGTCTTCCCTCTCCTTTGCCACTTGGTCACCAATGCTGCCTCTTTTTGTTTCTTCCATTAAACTATCTTTTCTCTTCCACTATTGAGCGCCCTCTAATGATGTACCTCCCGTGCACGTGTACTGAAGTTATATTTCCTGGCCCCTGCCTGCACTCTTGGCACCGTACAGATGCCAAAGTGTACCCCTTTGCTTGTGCTGCAAGCAGTGTACATAGAAAATGTTTACTCAATTGTATTTAATGTGTTTATATGTAAAATCAGTTCTGGCGTTTACCTTCCAGTCATGCAATTCTTTGCGATTTATCTATAGATATTGAACACTTATTTTCTAATAGCTGGGATTTCAGTAGAATTGCACAAACATCAGTTGCCATTAACATTTGGCCAAGTTTTCCCCTTTTGTTTACAGTATGCAGTGCCTTTAACATACAGTAAATACACATGTATTCAAAAAGGTAAAAAGAAAAAATCAGTTTTGACCACACTCTTTAAATACAGTATATTAGAGTAAGGTGACCAGATTTTTCAATTGAAATCCGGGGACATATTTTCTTTTTTACTAGTAGTAGCTGCAATCAGTGACTTATAGTGGGACTTCGATTTTGCTGCGGACAAATCAGACACTAAGTAACACTTTTGACACTAGTGACTAGTGAAACTAGTGACCCAATTCAATGATCAGTGCTAAAAATATACACTATCACTGTACTAATGACACTGGCTGTGAAGGGGTTAACATCAGAGGCGATCAAAGGGTTAAATTGATTCCTAACAAGTGTTTTCTCACTGTGGGGGAGGTGCTTCTACTAAGGGAAGGCATTGGTCCCTGTCCCTGCTTTGCAGGAACACAGACATGATCAATGTCTTCCATACTGACAAAACAGCGATCTGCCTTCTTTATATAGGCAGACCGCTGTTCTCCCTGTGTACAGAGCGATGGATGGGGACTGGCGGACATCAAGTCCGCTGGACCTGCTGATCGGCTCCAATACCCAGAAATGCAGGATCACGTATATATACGTGATCCTGCGCAGCGCGATCACCCTGTAGCAGTAAATCTGCTATGATGTGGTCGGCAACTGGTTAAGATCAACAGCATTATGATAACACACAGGCAGCAGACACTCTATCATGGCTCTGGCTGGCATTGCATTGTCACAGTGTGTCACATGACATGGCTGCTGGGTGCTGATTTTGTTAACTTATGACCAATAGGCACCCAGCAGCCATGCCATATGACACACTAGGGTTGATTTACTAAAGGCAAATGCACTGTGCACTAGAAGTGCTCTTGGAAGTGCAATCACTGTAGATCTGAGGGGAAGATCGGAAATGAGTGGAAGCTCTGCTGATTTTATCATCCAATCATGTGCAAGCAAAAATTCAGTTATTTTTTTTTGTTGCATGTCCCCCTCGGATCTACAGTAACTGCACTTCCAAATGCACTTGTAGTACAGAGTGGATTTGCCTTTTGTAAATAACTCCCATTGTGACAATGCACTGCCAGCCAGAGCCATAATAGAGTGCTTGCTGCCTGTTATCTGGCAATATGCCAGATAGACGTTTATCTGGCAATATAAATATATTTTTTAAAATATAAAATAAATAAAATATAAATATATAAAATATGGCAATATGCCAGATAGACGGACACAGTGCAATATAGTCTATTCACAGACATCCCCAAAGCACACCTGTGTTGAAGCCTTGAAGGCACTGGCAGCCCCACAATCAGATCCATTACCCTCTGTTCCTGCTGCTGGACACTGTCAGCTGAGCTCAGCTCCCTCTCTCTGCCTGTCACTGCTGCCGCTTGCCTCACAGCCTCTCAAGTCTCATTCTCTTGGCCCCGGCTACTACTGGGTGGGGAGCAGAGGAAGATCACTCCGCCGGGGAAGGCAAGGAGATAGGCAGTCGGCTGGCCGGGACTTGAGCCAAGGCAGAAGAACATGCGAACAGGAGCGGAATGGGTATGTGCCCGATCATCAGAAAGGGGCACAGATAATGGAAAAAATACACCCTCCTAAGCTAGTAGGAGCGGCGGAGCAGTGGTGGGTAATTCAGAATTTATTATTTTTTAATTCTGCACTGACTGTCTTTGAAATTGCCCAGAGCCCTGTTAAAATCCAATCCGGGGACAAAACCGGGGACAGTGTCCTCAATCCAGGGACTGTCCCCAGAAACGGGGGACATCTGGTCACCCTATATTAGAGGCCATGACAAAACACTAGACTGCTGTGAAATGTTATGATAATTTGTTCCACACAGCAATATAACATTAACGTTGTAAAGCTACTTTAAAACAATTGGCTAGTGCATTTTAAAGAGTAACACTGGTGATATTTAATGTCAGCTACAAAATATAACTCTTAGTTTATTGCATCAAATAATGCCCTAATGTACATGGTACAAACAATTTGGTTAATTGTGTTTTGTTTCCCATCAGCTAGAATAAGAATCTATTAGAAAGTATAGGAATTGATGTCTACTAATCATAACCAATATTTTTATTCTTAGATATGCAAAACTATCAGATCCTGGAAACTGGCTTAAAATTGACCCTGTAAATGGACAGATAACAACAATTGCTGTTTTGGATAGGGAATCCATGTATGTAAAAAACAACATGTACAATGCAACTTTTCTTGCAACTGATAGCGGTAAGTTCTCAACGGAAACTGATATTTACCTTTTGTTTATATCATATTAGAATTTTGGATATGTTTACAGATGTAGGCCTACATTCCATATTTGTGGAACACTAAGCCTAGGTTCACATTGATGCGATTTGACAAGTCAAATCACATGCCAAATCGGCAGAAATTGCTTGCAACGGCACCGTCCAAATTAGCTGAACTCGCACAATTTCAATCCCACTGTCAGTGTGAACCTGGGCTTAATCTGAGTTTGTGTTTGCAATAAGTACTATTTAATGGCATGTTAATTCATTTTAGCAGTTTGCTTCCTTTTTTTGAAAATAAAAGTATGACATGTAAACATACTTATATGTATATTATAAAACGTTTCAATTGAGACATTTTTGGGGGGAATGTATCAAAGTTGGAGCAGACAGAATCTGGAGCAGCCGTGCATGACAGCCAATCGATTTCTAATTTCAGCTTGCTCAGTTAGGCCAGATTCACACTGGCATGACACGACTGTTGTACAACTGTTATCCTACTTTGCCCTGTGACATCGGCCCAACATTGGTACTACTTCCATCTGACTTGAATGAACAGGATACAATTTTGCTCCTACTTTGAGATAGTCTGACTTGTCCTTTGACCAATCAAAACAATCCCAGTTTGACATAAATCCCTTTTCCTGCTGTTGTAATCACCATGTTGGATGTTACAAGTCAGATGGTTAGGATGAGGACCCAACTTTGATCCAACTTAACTTTAATGATATTGAATAGGCTGAAAATGGACCAAAGTCAGACAAATGTAGTGCAGGAACCTTTTCTAAAGTCAGACTGATTTGTGTCCGACCAGTTAAGATGGCTCTCATAGGGAACCATTGATTTGTACATGTCATGCAACATGTACTCCCAAAGTCAGAGCGTATGTCACACCAGTGTGAACTGGGCCTTAAACTTTGAAAATGAAAGATAGAAGCTGATTAGTTGCCACATACAGCTCCTCCAGATTCAAGTTCCCCATGTTATTTCTCTATTGAGATCTTTGGTTTTGAAATGTTTCTCTTATTATATTCTCTGTAGTTCATAATGATTTATATACTACAGAAAGAACTGCAGATGTTGTATACATTATTAAAATATATAAATATATTGTAATTTTGTTTCATAATGAAACATTATTACAAGTTTGTTTAAGTGGATGTAGATTGTACATATGCTTGAGTCTAAAATAAAAAGTGAATCTATATATTTGACAACTGGGACCTCAGTTATAAAACCTCATGAAAAGTGAAGGTTTCTTTTTACCAGCCAATCAGATGCTTGCTCTTGTTTCCTTAAAATAATTAAATCGGAGTAGTTGTCACAGACAACACATTCATGTTTAATATGTTACTTCTTATTTATTCTATATGTATAATATATTTCCCAAAAGGATACCATGTAATCACTTTACTGTTTTTACTACCATAAGTTCATTAGCCATCAAGATCATGGGAACAGTTTTATGAGGTGCCATGAGATTGTATTATATTTAAACATTGCATTTAGGCCTATACATAATTTACTCACTAATTAGAAACTGATGTTCTCTGAAAATATGAAAGTCTTCTATTAGTGTCAAAACTAGAAGATGCCTCACGCCCAACATAATAAATGCAAGGACCCTAGAGCACATAGCTGTTTTGGGGAGAGACTGGTAGGGCTTGGTGCTAAATTAATTTCTGAACATGACAGAACAAGTTTGTTCCAGAATCCTGGGTGAGTCTTGGTATAGTTGTGAACTTTTGCATGTCATTTCTGGAGTGGTTGACCTTATACTTTATGTCAGTGTTAGTGGGACTCAAATCCTTTTCAGATTTCTATGAAGACCTATGGATTTGACAACACTCCTTCATGAGATGTGTAAGAGATTTTACGTATTCTGAGCAGTACAGAAATTTAATCAACAAAAAAGGGCAACACTGCTCACCACAGACCCTACATTAACATAATATATATTTTAAAAGGCCAACAAATCTAAAGCCCTCAGAATGTCTAGCGAAAGATGGACTGAGCTCCATAGAAATGTCAACGATAAAAATGCTGTTGTTTTCACTTACCTCTGCTGTAAGATTTGTGAGTGCCTGTTGTGGATTTCTTTGTGTGTAATTTTGTGGGCATTTCCCCCACACATACAGTGAGGTGGCTACTCTTGGGACCCCATATATGTAGCTATATGACTGCTACAGTTGATGTCAGATCTGAAAGCTTGGCTTGTGAGTCAAATGTCTTAAACCATCAGATACATGTACAGTCAACCTGAGCTTAATGTATATCCGTTTTTTTGTTGAATGAAGCAACATAAAGTGTAATATATCTATTTATAACGGTGTGAATTGTATTTTAAATAGGCGTTCCCCCAATGAGTGGCACAGGCACTCTACAAATCTATTTGCTGGACATAAACGACAATGCCCCACACGTTTTTCCAAAAGAGGTGGAAATATGTGAACGACCAGAACCAAATGCCATCAATATTACAGCAATAGATGCTGACATTAATCCCAACGCAGGACCTTTCATCTTTGAGCTCCCATATAGTCCAATGGACATTAAAAAAAACTGGACAATAACTCGGCTTAATGGTAAGCATGGATTAACTTGCCTTAATCATTATTTCTTCTTATAGCTTCTTTTTCAGATCTGACACCTACAAGTTGTGTCTGTTATCGACCAGCCTGACTTATGGTCAAAGATATAAATCCTTTTCCCAATCCACCTCTTTAAGTAAATTACTTTTATGAAAGGTTGTGAACATTTAACATTGAGTGTTTTAACTGTCTTCCAATTCTCTTCTTTGATAATTTATTAAAAATACAGCACATACCTGCTATGAAGACATGGGGCTATCTGACGTGGTTTATTTTGACATCTTAAAAAACAAAGGCTAGTTATTGTTACATGGTATTATAACTGAAGCAGTAATCATACGCTATGTACCTTAATTGACTTTTATAATTGCTATGTAAAAATAAAAATAAATTTTTGCTGTGATGCACTTTAAACAGGTTATACTCATGATAAAATTGGTAGAAAATCCACAGAGGGAACTTCCAGGATGTCAATATTGCTTCTTATATTGCAATTTTATGTTGTAAAATAGATGCAACCGGTTCAGTCCAGATTGCCCATCCTCATAAGAGCTGGGATTCATATATTGCCTTTAGTGTATTCTGCCAATGCTCACACCAAAGCTGGTGCCATTAAAGTTGGCTTTACACCTGTAATTCTCATCAATGCGCATGTGTTTCATTAGAAGATGCTGCAGGAATTTTTCTTCTTGTTTCCATTGCCAAGTGTTGTGTTAAAGCAACCCATGGTCATGAGCAAATGGGGTTATTCTGAGTAACTCTCACTGCTTTTGCTTCTACAAGTTACTGACACTATACAAGTGAATCATTTTGTTTTCTCACTTTCCTGCTGCTAATATTGTATTGTCACTGTGTATCCATTCATTTAAATGTACAATATTTTAGGTACACAATAACTTTCAGCAGGTGCAATATGATTTCTGAGATGTACCATAACGTGGCAAAAAAGAAGCAAATGCCTGCTAACTTTAATATGTGAAGGTCCCCTGCAGTAGTATAAATAAAAAACAGTTGTATGATTCTTCCTACGTCAAACCATAGGTAAATGCTACTAATCAGGAAAGCGTTTTGTGCTCAAGCTTTGTCTATTAGACTAGTTTTATTAATTTGGACAAATGAAGCCTGCTGCTTCAATTGCACTTCTTCCCACAGCGGTTTAATGCTGCAAACTACTGTATAATATTCTTGATTGCATTGTTACCTGTCATTGTTATTTTTTTATGTAAAAAATTGTAAGCGATGCTGGAAAAATAACTTGCTATTGTTAGCATTTTGGCAAGAGATATTATGTGCAATGCTTTTTTAGTTGGTTTTATTATCTGCAAAATATTTGCTTAGGTTTATATAGAAATGTACTCTGTATTTTACAGGGGAATATTATAGCTGGTATAAAAGTTGTGTTTTTATATAAATATATATATATATATATATATATATATATATATATATATATATATATATACAAAAGAACAGTTACACAATATCTTTTATGTGCTTAGCTTTCTAATATAACATTTTTGGTATTTGCAATTGTTCATGCTATTTGCAGAAGTGGGAGGATAATTTCTTTGCATTTGTTTCTAAGGGTAATTATGAAGGCAAAGTCATATAAAGAAGGTAGCATGTTGCTTTTTAGGCTTCATGCACACAGGACTTTAAAAAAACAGCCAAAAAACGTCAGCGTTTTTTTTTTTTCAATTGGTCTAAAACTTCCAAAATCGTTGGGGATTGACGTTTTTGACCGTTTTTGGGCGTTTTTGGAAGTTTTTAAGCGCTTGAACATTTTTACAGCTGAAAAACGTCAAAAAAAACCCTCAGCTCTTGGGTTTTTTTTACAGCTCAAAAATGTTACTGCTAAAAACAGCTGATAACAGCCTGTGTGTGCTTGAACACATAGGATAGCATGATGGAGGGTTTATTGACTGTAGAAAAAAACAGCTGCTGAAAAACAGTCAAAAAACATCCTGTGTGCATGAGGCCTAAAAGCAAACCTTTTATTGTGTTGTAAGTTAACTTGTGGTTTACACATGCAGGGTAAAATAACAGGTTTGCTTTAATACAACCTTCCCCTGCAGCGCATACCTTTGTCCCTCCCACTGCCTTGATCAGCTATCTGGTGCAGGAGAAGCTATCCCGTGTAAGCTAGGCTGTGCATGATCCCCCTTTGGCAGCACAGCTGCTTGGTGATTGGCCCAGTGCACACAATGAAGCAAATTAAATATACCCAGAAGTACTTTCTTTGCCTCTAGCAGCTGAATGGAGCAGCAGGAGAGTAAAGGAAAGATAATGGCCGCTGTGGGGGGGGGGGGGTGGTTGCAAAGCACAGGTTTTCTACACAGCTTTGGAAGCTTTCGTTCAAATTAAAAACCCTGTGCCTTTCCTTAAAGCTTTTCACACGGGTTTAAGTAGCCCATACATTATTTGTTTTTTTTTTTGTTTTTTAACCAGTGTGTTTAATGAAAAAAACAACCCTATTACCCCATCCGCACATTCAAGGTGGAGGGAGTAATCCTCCCCGCCATCAAAATACACTAATCAGCATTGCAGGCTATAGCACGCAGAACTGATTGAGCAGGTAAAATCTGACAGGGCGATTGTACAGATGTCGATCAGTAGTTTGACTATACAACCACCTTGCCCATACATGGATTGAAATTTAGCTGATCCCTGCTGAAACAACTGAATTTCGATCCATGCATGGCCAGCTTTAAATTACATCACATAGAGAACATGAATGTTCTGAGCTTGCCACAGGTTAAGCTTTGGGAGAACTGATACACTCGCACCTCAGAATATCTAAATAGTTGACAAACTGCCCTAGCTGGTCTTAGATATTGGTGAAAACATATTTTATTTAATCTAATGTGATAGCAGTTATTATAAAAAAAATTGTTTTGTCTTTTTTTTTTACGAGCAGGTGACCATGCGCAGCTCAGTCTGAAAATTGGATCTCTTGATGATGGAATCTATAACATCCCAATACAGATCACAGATTCAGGAAATCCTTCCATGTCAAACACTTCGTACTTGCGTGTGAAAGTCTGTTCTTGTGACATGAATGGGTATTGTAGTGGAGTTGCCCCCATTATTGGAACTGGCCTTGGAACAGGAGCAATCATTGCAATTCTACTGTGTATCATCATTTTGCTCAGTAAGTACACTTCCCATTGGGTAGCAGCAAAAGATATATGATGCGCGCTATTTGAAAGAGATTAGTTATAATCTGGCAACATTGTAAACATTCATAAAATAGATAAACTAGCTACTAAATGGAGTATTAAAGATAGGCTATGTGAAAGCTCACAGGGAGAATAATAATACAATGTGTGCGTGTGTGTGTGTGGATTTTACACCAAATACATTTCGAATATCTACTCTTTGCAACATATTATGAATCTTTTTTTTTTTTTTTTTTAATACGTTTTAATTAGCAAGAAAAAGTGAGAATTAGATAAAGATATTGCAGCCCCAGATATTCATCATAAAAGTGTGATTTTACCATAACTTTCTTTTTTTCTTCTGGATCCATGCTACTTCCTTTGCATTTAGCAAGTGTTGACACACTAAATACACTTGAGTTCATGGCAAAGACATCTTTTTTTTTTTTTGATTATTGCTTTATATTGTGGAGCATTTTTTAATGCATTGATTGCATTGATGATACATTAGCTCTGTAACATTGTTATGAACTGAGTCTACTGAAAACAATGCATGTTATTGCATTGGGCTCGCATTGAGAAAGCAGCAGTGGTGGGAATGGACCTTCAATAATTCATCATGACACTGGTAAACATTGTTTGCATACTTTGGCAGTGTAGCACTAAAACAAAAATGAGTCAAGCTTGAGTAACAGGAAATTGGTGTGATGGTATTGTTTATGTGGATATGCAATCACAAAAATAATGAAGAATATCTTTCAGGCCTTCTCAGACACCCTAAGGCCTTTTAGAGGAGTTTAGAGGCGGGAAAAAAAACCCCATGGCCAGTGCATTCAGGAGCAGCAGAGTTTCGACAGTAAAAACACTTGACGCTTCTAAACGTATCTAATTGTGTCTAAATGCGCCCTTGAGCATTAATTAATTATAAAGGCTAGAATATATTTTTATTCTGGCCAATGAAATGAATTAAAGCCCAAGTGCTTGACACCTGCAAACATGCCTAAATGTGTTACACACTTTTACAAGCGTCAGGTGTTTTTTTTCTGCCAGCTCATAATTGGAGGCCCTATGAGACTCACCTTGTAACCACAATGTGGAAATCCATGAGTTAGCACTAGACCAATTTAGTTTCAGCCCTGAGCTTGCAGGGATTTTCATGCACTCACTGTAACCAGGTGCAATTTTAAATCAGAGTTGGGATAGAGAAATGCGGCACATTTTAAAGTAATGTCTCAGCAGTAGTTAACAAAAACAGTAGTATACCTACTTACAAATTTAGTGCTTGATAAAAAGTTAAATACAGTGGGGCAAATATAAAAAACAACACAGAGGTTGCAAAATAAGTTATAATCTGATACCATTTTAAACCTACATACAATTAGAAAAGTAGTTACTAAATTGAATGCAGAAAATTCAATGTGAGAACTCTTCTGGGTTCCTTAAATTATGACTGTGGGGCAGATTTACTAAAACTGGAGCACTCAGAATCTGATCCAACTGTGCATAGTAGCCAATCAGCTTCTAACTTTAGCTTGTTCAATCAAGCTTTGACAATAAAACCTGGGAGCTGATTGGTTTCTATGCAGAGCTGCACCAGATTTTTCACCAGGCAGTTTTAGTAAATAATACCCACATGTGTGTTAAAGAAAAAAAAACTAGGTACTGCCAGGCTTCCTTTGTGCTGCCTTGTAAACAATAAATAAGTAACTTCCAACCCGAACAATTCCTCAGTTGCATTGAAAGACAAGTGCAGAGAGTTTACAGCCTCTAGCACTGCTGATCCTGTAATTAGTGGCAGGTAGGTCTGCCTCAGGCTGGCTCATAGAGAATGATGGCTAGCCTAAAGCAGACCCCAGCTTCAACTTGCAAACCCCGTCTGACATAGGATCAGTGGTACTAGAGGCTGTAAACACTTTGCACTTGCATTACAGTGCAAATGAGGAATTGCTGGGGTCATAAGGCTTTTAATGATCATTTACAAGGCAGCCTTATCTGCCTTAGTATTTTCTTAATAAAGTTTTTCTTCAACAAGTCATATAGTACAAATCATAAATATTAATTTAGTGTCATGTAAGTTGAGGCTAGACCAGGCCTTTGGATATTCTTCCTTTTTGGTTTATTCAGAACATTTCTTTATAATACATTGTAAAACAGACAGTGTACTGCATTATATATTAAGAATACTGATTATCTAACTAATGTTAACAATTCAAGCACTTGTCCTCCTTTTTTGCTAGTGACTGATGTTAAAATCTTAGCATTTGAAAGAAACATGTTAGTGTTCTGAGACTGTTCTGAGATGCTGAATCTTTGACACCTAGGTTTTTCACAGGTTAAAGCTGAACTCCAGATAGATACAAAGGGCCTAAATGAATGCAACCATGTATTCCTCGATTAATTATTAAGTATAACTAAATTACAAACTAAAAACTTTTTTTAGTTGTGGATAGAGTGGTCACCGGATTGATTTGAGTAGAAATCTGGAAAGGTCCTACACATTTTTGACCCAGTTTAGCAGATGTAACATTCACTTCCTTTATTTGTTCAATTTACCATTATCACTGAATTTGAAAGTAGAAGGAAATCACATTTTTTTGGTTGTCATCAGAACAGTAATAGAGGGGAAATCTCACTTTCTGTTCTGGCTTTGGGGCAGGAGGTGAAGGCAAATCTTCCCAATGGGACACAGATGAAAAAAAACTGACGGGTTATATAACCCTCCCTTACTCTTTCCAAAATAAAAAAAAAAAGTTTTGCCTATAGTTCTACATTAATTGTATTTTTTAAATGTAAGTTTATTTTGATTTGGTATCAGCCTCTTGACATCCCACTGCATCACTGGGAGAGGGAGAGGCAGATTTGAAAGCTACTTAGGTGTGCTGCATTTCATATGTTGACAAGGAATGTGCTGGTAGGAAGAGAAAGCAGAGGATGACCTTATCAGTTTACTTCTGCTCTTTCATTGTTCATTCAGCAGGGTAGAAAGAGGACAATACTGCATTTCTTAACTGTAAGTGGTCTCATCCACCTGGCTGTGTTTCTCAGGACTAGATTTACAGAAATATAAGACATTTGGCAGCTAAAGCAGCCAGCTCCCTTACATGTATTTCATCTGTGTATTTAACTGTTTTCCGCTTTAATTTGATAATTATTCTATGGTGGCAGCACAGAGGCAGATAGAACTAGAGTAACACTTAGACATAGCAATGTCAAAACACACAAAAATCCTTATAATTGGAAGAATAAAATATTTGGTGTCTACCTATCCTAACATACAAATACAAACACATATAGAATGCCTGTTTTGTAGTTTACAGGGAGCATTCATTTGTGCTCTACTGCTTGAAATGGTTCTTAAGTCAAAACATTTTTATGCATTCCCTGCATTTAGGTAAAAAATGTCCCACTAATTGTTGTCACTCCCCCAACACCTACCACCTGAATCCTCTCTCGATCCTGTGCCAGTCTGCAGCAGCGCTGCTCTCTCTTCCTCTTCTGCCATTGGCTCCTACTGCTGTCAGTCAGATGCTGTGAGGAGGGAGCAGAGGCGTGGCCAAGCTGTGCTGTGTGTGTCTATGGATGCAAACAGCCTGGCTTGGGAGCGCACCCACATGGGTGCCCCCTCAGCACATGGCTTGCTGAGGGGGCACTCAGAGAAGAGGAAGAGCAGACAGTGTCGGACCCCAGCAGAAGAGGTAAGGGAACGCTTTCTCAATACTCACATACATAAAATATTATATTCATGCCCTCAAGTTCAGAAATATACTTTCTCTTATTTTCAGTAGTTAGCAAGATCTAACTGGGCTGGATTATTTATTATTTTGAAAATGATTTAAGCTTATTTAATTTTTTTCCCCTCAAAAACATTTCTCAGACGCAAAATAGAAATTCTGACGTATTAAACCACATATAAGCCGTCCTCTCAAGATTAATAAATAATGCTATTTTGGGATTTATTGAGGTATTGTAGAGGCCTGCTTAAAAAAAGTGATTTGTGTTTACTGTTAGACACCAATCCCAGTATGTCATTCTGTTTCCTTTTTTCACAGAACTTTATTAGACTTCAGCAGGGCTGTGACGTGGTGGTTCACATCACCACCCGGTGTGCTAAACACCCGCTTTGCTAAAAAAAAGTACTACACTTGTTGCTGTGGTGTGAACTGACAGCATAAGTAACAAGGCATTTTGTGTTGTCTATGCATTAGGGCTGTGCTGGATGCATCTGACAGCTTATCCCCAGCACAGCTGAACGAGCCCTGTCTAATATATATTTTGTCAGCGTAATGTTCAGTTGCATATTTCCAAAACTATAATGAGGTTTACCATACACTTAAAAAAAAAATGAACATTGCTGCTACAGCTCCCAAACAGACACAAACATAGCAAAGCTTGAAGACTAAGCAACCATCTGCAAACCACATGAATAATTATAAAATGCTACATTTTACCATAGTACCCCAGAGATTACTGTGTAGGTGACGATGGATCCGGTATCTTCTCAATGCATGTCATGTGTTATGGGAAAAGCATTAGTTTAGTTTTGTGACTCAACAAACCAAATGAGCTTTGCTTAATATTTTATTCTGAGAATATATTTTCTGTTTACAGTAAATCTTTATTCGCTTGTTGTTTGAATACAGGGCTGTCTGGAAACTTTTCCAGCAAAGTAGGGGAGCTGGGAAGAGAATAGGGACTGTTTGTCTGTTTAGATCCGATTTTCATCCGATCCGTTTTTTTAAAGAAAAAAATAGGGTTTTAATCCATTCCAGATGTTGATGGAAGCAGGTGTAAGTAAATGATCATCCATTCACATCCATTTTTCCATAGAGATGCATTGATGTCCTTTCTCCATCCATCAATGGATGGATGAAAAACGGACAAACTGACAAACGGTCCGCATGTGTGAAAGGGGCCTTATACATAACCAATATGTAAAAATTTGAAAAAAATTTATTTTTCTTGCAAAAGCATGTACTCCAACAGCCTTTTAAAATAATGACATATGATCAGAAAACAGTAGCAAACCATCAGGTAACAGCGGCAGTACTAGTACCCCTTTACGGCTTATTCCATGTATATCTAATGCATTGTTAAGCTCTATTTCTGGAGCAGAAACAAAGAAAGCAACCAGTTAATAGTTAAGGTGCTCTTGAAATAAATTCTCTCAGACTTACAAAACAGTGTACAATGTTACAATACAATGTACAGGCCAGATAGGAATGCACTAACAAGAGACATTGCAATTGATTTACTAAAAACAAATAGGCTGTTCATTTTGCAAATGGGTTTTCCCTGGACCTTAGTGAATGAGGTGAAGCCCTGCTGACTTCCATTATCCAATCATGTGCAAGCAAAAATGCTGCTTTTTTATTTTTCTTGCAAAGTGAAATTTCACCACATTTATTAAGAACTTGAGAAAATTCTCTAGCAAAGTGCAACTTCCCTTGCAATTGAACAGCCTAGTTGCCTTTAGTAAATCAACCTCATTGATGGTAGCTTTTTGTCACTGGCTTGTTTTTACTGTAAGAATAATTTTAATGGGAGCACTCTGTAAAAGACAGCTGCTGTACGTCCAGTTCAATACGTACCTCTTTGCCACAGGTGAGGAATATGAGTGTATTGGACACTCATTTTCTGTAATTCCAGAAAATTATGTTTCAGTTGTGTTAAACATCCGCAGCACAGTTGATATACAGTCTCTTGTTTGTGTTCTACAGATTCATTTTACAGTTGGTACAACCGATGTTGAAAGCAAATTGATTTACTTGTTCAAGTTAAAGCATATTAATATTTAAAGGCCTTAGTTAAACTAATTGCCTGACTTAATTTGTCTGCAAGAGAAATCAAATATGTTTATCGCAAGATTTGGAAACAATTGGGTGAAAATTCCATTATGGCTGCAGGCCAAATATCTTATTACTATTAGTCTTCTTGAAAATCTAATGAATCTGCTGGTGCCTTAGTCACATACTGCAATCAGCAGTTATTTTATCTACAGGCATTTTTGTATTTCACTCATAAAAATGCATTTTCATTTTTCAGCATTAGTATTAATGTTTGTGGTGTGGATGAAACGACGGGACAAGGAGAGGCAAGTCAAACAGCTCCTTATTGACCCAGAGGATGATGTCAGAGATAACATATTAAAGTATGATGAAGAAGGTGGAGGAGAGGAAGACCAGGTAAAGAAATGCCATTTGACTTATTTAATGCTTAAAGTGTAACTAAAGGTAAAACTGTTTTTTGTTTTAACAAATGCATAACCATTCATGCTCATATCTGCTATGTGCAGGTATATGTAGCAGGGGGAACTTTGAAGCCATCCCTGAAACTACTGTAATCAGGTAGAAACAAATCCAATCTAGAACATTTATTATTCTCCAGTGAATGATTGGACAGAGTATCTGCTAGACCTTATACATATAATTATTATGTCCTGATCTAGGCATAAACAGCTTGACAGTATGGCAATCATTTTAAACCTTTGGACACTGTGGTGATCACCACACAAGCTTTACTCTTGAACCAGGCTTATACTTTGGGCATATTCTAGCTCATATACCTGAACCAAAGATGTAGTCATAGACCATTGTCCCAATAACATGACATATAGTGGATGACTTAATAAGACAAATAGGCTGTTCACTTTGCATGGAGATTTCACCTTGCATGGAAATGTTTCCTTAGCTTAGTGAATGTGGGTAAAATTCACTTTGCAAAGATTAACCAATAACATGCAAGGAAAATACAAAAGTGTTTTTGCTTAAACTTGAATGGATGATGGAGGTCAACAAAACTGTGTCTTATTCTATAAACGAAGCGAAAACTTCCTTTCAAAGTGAACAGCCTATTTGCCTTTAGTAAATCAACCCCTATGTGTCTGGTATGAATCTTTAGGGGAACTCCACGACAAATTAAAAAAAAAAATCATAGGGTTACCCCTCCAAGACCATACCAGACCCCTCAGTCTGGTAAGGTTTTTAAGGGGAACCCCCACGCCAAAGAAAAAACAGCATGGGGTCCCCCCAAAATCCATACCAGGATACTGAGCATGTAGCCTGGCAGGTCAGGAAAGGGAGTCGGGATGTGCGAGCGCCCCCCTACTCCTGAACCATGCCAAGCCACATGGCCTCAGCATGGGGGTGGGTGCTTTGGGGCAAGGGGCCTTGCCCCCCCCCCCTCACCCCAGAGCACCTTGTCCCATGTTGATGAGGACAAGGGCCTCTCCCCGACAACCATGACCAGTAGTTGTCAGGTCTGCAGGGGGGCTTATCAGAATCTGGAAGCCCCCTTTAACAATCTTGGCCCCCCCACCCTGTGTGAATGAGTATGGGGTACATTGTACCTCTACCAATTTACCTAAAAAAGTGTCAAAAATAAAACAGTACACGTTTTGACAAAGTAATTTATTAAAGCAGCTCTGGCGTCTCTTCCAGTTTCTTCTCCCTCCGCTGATGTCTTCTCCCCTCTCTGGCTCTTCTCCCTCCTCCACTGATGTCTTCTCCCCTCTCCGTTTTTTTTCCTCTCTCTGCTGTCCTCTCCCTCTGTTTTTCCTCTGATGTTCTCTTGACGCTCCCTCCCACTGTACTGCTAGGTCTGCTGTGTGCCATTACTTATATAGCCATGGGGCATGGTCATCTAGTGAAGTCACCTTTCTGAGATTCGGTGTTTACAAGTTAAAATCATTTTTTTTTGCTAGAAAATTACTTAAAATCCCCAAACTGTATATATTTTTTTCTAACACCCTGGAGAATAAAATGGCGGTTGTTGCAATACTTTATATCACACTGTATATGCGCAGCGGTCTTACAAGCGCCTTTTTTTAAAAAAAAAAAATCACTTTTTTAATTAAAAAATAATACAACAGTAAAGTTAGCCCAATTTATTTCCATATTGTGAAAGATAATGTTACGCCAAGTAAATTGATACCCAACATGTCATGCTTCAAAATTGCGCCCACTCGTGGAATGGCGACAAACTTTGGCACTTAAAAATCTCCATCGGCAATGCTTACAAATTTCTACAGGTTACCAGTTTTGAGTTACAGAGTAGGTCTAGTACTAAAGTTTAGTGTTGAGCGAACCCGGACTGTAACGTTCGGGTCCGTACCGAACTTTCGGGTGTCCGTGGCACGGACCCGGACCCGGACATTTCAAAAATCGTTCGGGTTCGACAGGCCCAGGCCCAGGCACGGTGCCTGTGGGCTTTCAAGCCATGCCTGGGCTTGCAATGTCAGGCCCAAGCGAGTTGTGATTTGAAATCATGATCTGGATGAGACATTGAGTTTTGACCATTGGACATCTTTAAACATTCGTAACGGCTACCTCTAAAAATTCACGGTTTCAAACAGCGGTAAGGTGCTCACCCGCGTTAAAACTTCGTACTGTACAACCCATAGTTAAATGAACCGCATTGTAATAGAAAGTGTTATACCTTTATTTAACCCGATTGAAATGACAACATAATAAAAAATTAATTTTTTCACTAAAAAAAAAAAATTTTTTTCCGCGAACATTCTGGCGACGCGTATATGTCACACTATATTTC
>BLSH010552252.1:503609-517200 GCA_018402905.1 Glandirana rugosa | reverse complement strand
TTCCTGTTATTTTACTTGATTTTAATTTATTTTCCCTATCCCCATTTATTTGTAGGGCACTTGCCCTAGTTTGAAGATGATTTTAGAACAGTTATATGGCTTCTACCGTTAATTAATACTTTTCAGACACAGTTTGAAGATGATCCACATTCACCTCCATTTTTGCTTTTTTTATGTTTTTATTTTTTTAAAAATATTTACAGTTATTTCCCTGTCCCCATTTTTTTGTAGGCCACTTGCCCTACCCTTACCCCCATTTTACTTCCTTTTGCAGCCCTCTGGGGCTTTCCAGGACTTTCCTACAGCCATTTTTGTGCCTAAAAGTTCGGGTCCCCATTGATTTCAATGGGGTTCGTTGTCCGTGCGATCGTTCGGGTTCCGTCCGGACCCGGACCCGGACTTTGTCACGAAGTTCGGACGGACCAGCAGAACCCGAACTTCCAGGTGTTCGCTCAACTCTACTAAAGTTATTGCTCTCGCTCTAACAATCATGGCGATACCTCACATGTGTGGTTTGAACAATGTTTTCATATGTGGGCGTGACTTACGTATACATTCGCTTCTCCGTGCGAGCTTGGCAGGGCGGGGCACTTAAATTTTTTTTCCTTATTTATTTTACTTTTTATTTTTTATTTTTACACCGTCCTTTAACCACTTGCTGACCACCCACCGCAGCGTGACGGCGGCAAGATGGCTCGTTATCGCGAACCGCCGTAACCTGACGGCGGCCGCGATAAATAGCATTGTGGGCACGCTCGCGCGCTCACTGTGTCTAGGGGGACCAGGGAGCGGGTACAGCAGACTTGATAGCTGCCGGCTACCCGCGATGGCCCCCCTGCAGTGAAAGAACAGAGGTCCATGTATGTAAACACGGATCTCCGTTCTCATAGAGGGGGAATATGTATATGGAAGCCATGATCACTCCCCCCCCCCCGCCAGCCCAGCACCAATACAGTTAGAACACAGTGAGGGAACACAATTAACCCTTACAGCTCCCCCTGCAGGTTAACCCCTTCACTGCCAATGGCATTTACACAGTAATCAGTGCATTTTTTTAGCACTGATCGCTGTATAAATGCCAATGGTCCCAAAATGTCCGACATGTCCACTGCAATATCGCAGTACCGCTAAAAATCGCAGATCGCCGCCTTTACTAGTAAAAAATAAAAAATATAAAAACCCCAGAAATTAATTCTCAGCATCCGTAAACGTGGCAACTTTTGCGCAAACCAATCAATAAACGCTGATTGCAATTTTTTTAACCAAAAATATGAGGAAGAATATAAATTGGCCAAAACTGATGAAAAAAAATGTTTTATATTTTTTTTTTTTTGGATTTGTATTTTAGCAAAAAGTAAGAAAAACTTTTTTTTTTTGCAAAATTGTCGCTCTTTTTTTATTTATAGCGGCGATCAGAAATGACGGGGATCAAATACCACCAAAAGAAAGCTCTATTGGTGGGAAAAAAAGGACTCAAATTTTGTTTGGGTACAATGTCGCACGCCCGCTCAATTGTCAGTTAAAGCGATGCAGTGCCGAATTGCAAAAAGTGCTCTGGTCCTAAAGTGTGAAATCCTTCCGGGGCTGAAGTCCTATTACAAGGAATGTAAACTTTCCTTGTAATAGAAAAAAAGCATGCCAGGACCTCTTAAGACCTCAGATCTCATATTTGCACTTAAATGCAAAAAAAATGACACTTGAAAAAAAATGTCTCCTTTAAGAGCTTTGGGCAGAAGTGACGTTTGATGTCGGAAAATAAGGAATGGCTGCACCTCAAATCAAGATCCAACCTCTTTATGTAATATCCAGCATGCATAATAAAATGAAAGGATCAGTTTGCTGATGGTGGACATGTGCACTTCATGCATGATGTATGTTGTTTGTTTCTTTTACATTATGCTGCATTATTTGTTATATTGGTTTTAATGTGTTTTGTTATTTTGTTGCCATTCCTTGTGTGTGTTACCTGTCCCATATTTTTATAGTATGCCTTGCCACCGGTGTATGCACTGTATACAATTTTGTGTATAATTTAGTATTTTTTGGTTACCAATTGGCACTATTGTGGTCGGATTGGGACAACACACACAAGTACGAGTATTATTTGTAGGGCATGGCTAATCAATATATGTGTGTTTTCCCACCACACCCTTGATAGAAAGGAGGAGGGACTATATGTATCTCCGCACTAGCATGCCCTAATTGTGATGATTAAGTGCACATGAGGTGCACAAAACATGTCCACCATCAGCAAACTGATCCTTTGATTTTATTATACGTGCTGGATATTACATGAATAAAGATGTTGAATCTTGATTTGAGGTGCCATTCCTTATTTTCCTGTGATTACACGGTGGCGAGCCGAGGCAGGCACTCATCCCAGATCCCTAAGGCAATTTATTTTCACCTGGAGCAGTAAGCTGTCTTCTACTATATAACGTTTGACGTCACTTCCACCCTGCAATGCTATGGAACCGAGTGGGCAGCATCTTCCGCTCACTCGGCATCCAGGCAGTGAGGGGACAGGATCAGATTGTCTCCGCTGCTACCGGCGGATCCAGTAAGAGACGGAGATGACTGGAGCGTGGCGGGAGCCCTCTCCCACCCCCGATAAAAGTGATCTCATGGCAAATCCACCACAGAGACCACTTTTATCAGAAAAAGGACTGCCCACCGTTTTTAAAAATACTGGGGTTATGGCAGCTATCTGCTACAATAGCAACGGTATTCAATGGCAAAGTACCGCCGTACAATGATGGCGGGTGGTCTGAAAGTGGCTAAAATCCATACCAGACCGAAGGGTTTGGTATGGTCTTGGAGAGGGAACCCTGTGCTGTTTTTTGTTTTTAATTTGGCGTGGGGTACCCCTTCAAGAACCTCAGAGCACAAGTCGCAAGCCAAAGTCGGATCAGTTAAGACAATGATCTGACTTCAATGATATTCAATTGGCTGAAGTAGGATCAAAGATATACTAAAGTAGTGCAGGAACCTTTTTCAAAGTCGCATCGACTTGTGTCGGACCAGTTAAGATGGCTCTTATAGGGAAACATTTTTGCACGTCATGCGACATGTGCTCCCAATGTAAGAGCGTTTGTCGTACCAGTGTGAACCCAGCCTAAACCCTAGAAGCTGATTGGTTACTATGTACAGCTGCACCAGATTCTGTGTTTACCAGTTTTAGTAAATCTCCTTCAGTGTCTCTGTTGAAAGCAACTGTTACAACCAATATCTGCACAACTAAAGAGCTTTGTGTTGTTACACAAAAGCACCTTTTAAATATGGGGAATATGTCTTGCAATTTTCATACAAATAAGATGAGGTAACATTTAAATCAAAACCAATTTTAATTAAATTTAAAATGAGTTTAAAGTAAAGCTGATGACAGCTTAAGCATTCTATGGTTCAGTATAGATGCCCACTTTCAAGTTGAAAAGTAAATGTTTTAGCTTATAAGAAAACTATGAATACGGCTTTCCATTTAACACATACTAAATTAGTTAACTTTCTTTCTGCTAAGGTGTTGATTGCTGCAGAAACTTCCAAGGTGTTTTATCGCCTAAAATGACACCTTTCGGGAACACTGCATTTCAGTAATTCCATTATACCAAATTTGTGACTTTTTCATTACAAAATCGCAGAACATCCTCTAAAAGCTTGATTATAGCATATTGTAAAATCTCCATAAAAGCCTGATATAATTGTGTATAATTGCTTCATTAGAAAAGTATTTATGTTTTCTATAATTTAAACATGGGCATTGGTACTTTGTTTTTGTTATTTCACACTTGTCATATTAATACAACCCATTTTTATTTTAAAGGATTATGATTTAAGCCAGCTGCAACAGCCTGACACATTAGAACCAGACGCAATAAAGCCTGTGGGAATACGGCGCATGGATGAAAGACCCATTCATGCAGAGCCTCAGTACCCGGTTAGGTCTGCTGCTCCACATCCTGGTGATATTGGAGACTTCATTAATGAGGTGAGTTCAGCTTTGAGTTCCTCTTACTAAATTTTACATGTTTTTGACAAAATCTCATATCTTTGAATTTAATGAATTAAGTTAAAGGGTACACATCTAAGTAGGTCTACAGCAAATCTAGGCCTGCATAAATAAACAAGTAGCATTTAAAATAAAGCTTTTAGTAGGTATAACGTGCATGCATAAGGAAATGCCTGCACATAACTACAGCAATATACATTTCTCGCTGCGTACCTGACTGCAGGGTCACTTTGAAACAGCATTTTCTTGCTGTGGCAGAGCTTGTACCCTTGCTCCCTTCTTCTCCTATGCATTCTTATTGGCCAGTGAGACAGCCCATCATAGTGATAGGTGACAGCTTTGCCTACAGGATGGCTTAATGCCGCCATATGCCAGAACATTTTACGTGTTTGCAGCTTTATTTTTGACAAAGTTGGATTTTAATGGATAATCTACTAAAGCATTTTAAATGGCACTAAACCAGTCTGCCTACAGTAACATGAAAAATAGGAACATAGGGGTTGATTTACTAAAACTAAAGAGTGCAAAATCTGGTGAGACACTGATTTTTTACCATGCACAGCTGCACCAGATTTTGCACTCTATAGTTTTAGTAAATCAACCCCACTGACATGAATAAGTTCAGCAACATTTTGCAAAAAGGGTAACTGCATCAATAAATGCATAAAGTAATAGAGAGCATGATTACTCATATAATGGAACAAGAAACATAACAATAACACACATGTAGGCAAACTAGAGCAAATAAAAAACAATACCAAATGCAAAATCAAACTATATACACAAGGTAGTATCAGGCAGCACAGGGGACAGAGAAGAACTAGCAGGGCAAAATACAGAGCTGAGAACTATCAGGATTGAATAGGTTTGGAAATCAGCCATTTAGAATTCAAGACTTGATAGCCAGAGCAACAGGCATAATGCTAAGGGGCCTGATTGCTTAAAGTGATTGTAAAGGCTTGTTTTTTTCCTTTTTAAAAATAACAAACATATTATACTTACCTGCCCTGTGCAGTTGGATTTGCACAGAGCAGCCCTGATCCTCTTCTCGGTTCCCTCTTTGCTTCTGCTCCAGGCCCCTCCCTTCCATTGAGTGCCCCTCAGCCAGCAGCTTGCTACAGGGGGCACCTGAAATGAGTCAGAGCTCTGTGTATCCATTCAGACACGGAGCCCCGGCCCAGCCCTGCCCTTTCTCTCCCCTGATTGACTGACTGACTTTGATTGACAGCCGGGGGAGCCAATAGCGCCACTGCTGTGTCTCAGCCAATCAGGAGGAGTGTCCTGGATAGCCGAGGGGATCGTGGACATCACTGGAGAGAGAAGGGGCTCAGGGTAAGTATTAGGGGAAGGCTGGGGAGGCTGCTATACACAGAAGGCTTTTTATTTTAATGCATTTAATGCATACTCCTTAAGAGTGGGTAATATCAAGCCTTTTAAAGTGACGCTAAACAGTAATCTTATTCTCCAAAAATAATTCATACACATCCACTATTTAATGGCCTGTAAACCATTTTTCACTCTCCTTTTCCTTCTCACTTCAATTTGTTTGGAACAAGCAGTGCATGTTAGTTGCAGTCTTATGTACTGCTCCATGCACACTACAAATCCCATAGCCCATAGTCCTTAGCCTATCTCAGGAAGCAGATAAGAGAGGGTGGCTATGTTCCTACATGCATAGGAAGTTGGATCACAGTAGCAAAAAAAAAAAAGGAATTTGAAATTTTGAAGGATGCTGCAAGCAATAAATGGTACTTTTCTGAGTTAACAATACATACTTGAGTATTTTTTTTCTAACCAGAGTAACAGTCAGTGGCAGGTGTGGACTAATGAGAGAATTGTAAAAGCTGTGGGGAGTCACCTGGTGCTGGCTTCTAGAATCACGTGCTGTTGGTCAGTGGAGCATAGCGCCACCAGCAGGCAAAAAATAAATATCTGATAAATATCTGATTCATAACAAGTTCTCGTAAGCTGGAAAGGGAAACTTTATCTGTGAGTTCCGTTGCTAAATGCATTACACAAACAGCACACTTACATTATATCCTTATACTTTAAAAACCCAAGCTATTACATATATAGAGTTGTTCCATTTTTGTAAAGGTATCTCATAACAACAGGGAATTTTTTTTTTTTTACTTTTTCCTTATTGCTTCTTAAATTACATCCAAATCAATGTGCTTTTATCTGAATCTTTTAGTACATGAAAGCTCTGTTGCAAAAAAATAAAAAAAATAAAAATACTGCGAATAAAAAGACTACACATGCAAAATGATATCAGAGGTAGTTATAGTATATGTAGTAGTCACAAAGGTTTTTTTTTAGTAATATTTGACAGGAGGTTATCTTAACCTATGCATCTGAAAATGAACAAAAAATGCTCTAGAAGGGGCATAAAGCAGCCATTTATGAAGTGCTGAAATATTTTTTCATTGAGGTTTTGAGCTCTTGTCAGTTCTGTGCTATTCTAAACTGTAAATACAAAATCAGTGCTGTCTTCCAAAGTTTCCTTAAATGCTGCTGTGCAAATATCAAGCAAATATAAAATATATAAAAATGTTAAAAACTGTGCATATCCCACTGGATCTATAAAAAAAATATGAAAAAATGGACAATAAATAAAAAAATTACACTAGTAGACATAAAACTAATAATAACACATCCTATATCAAATAAACTGATGATCACTAATGTGTACAGTCAGAACCATAAAGTAAAAAATTCATATAGTGCATATTAATCAGTGGAAAGTCCATTAATGTAAGCGTACATATCAAGGTATATTTACCAATGCTTTGTTTGTACATCTTATTAGCTTAAGTGGTTAAATGAGTGGCTGAGTTTACCACCAACTGGGTGCTTATGAGAAAAACACAGCAGTGTTTGGAGGTATGGGAGACTGTTTCACTTTTAAATTTACACTCATATCAATAGACGTTGTACCGATCACTTACATTGTTGGACTTTACACTTATTAATTTGCTCTTTATGAATTTTGCCTTTTATGGTTCTGATTATGCACTTTAGCATTTTTGATATAGGATGTGTTATTATTAGTTTGATGTTTACTAGGGTCATTTTTTATTGCTATGCTATCCTAAGTCTGTAGTTAGAGTATGGGGTTTACACAGTTTGCAACAGGGTTGATTTACTGAAGGCAAGTGACTTTTCCCCAGAGCTTAGTAAATATGACAAAGCTCTCCTGAATTCCATCATCCAATCGTGTGCAAGCAAAAATGCTAGTTTTTTTTTTTTTATCTTCCTTGCATTTGATTGGCTATTCTTTTCAAAGTGTTATTTTCACTACATTCACATTGGGTTAGATTTACTAAAGCTGGTGCACTCCGAATCTGGTGCAGCTGTGCATGGTAGCCAATCATTATCTAGCCTCCTCTTGTTCAATTAAGCTTTGGCAATAAAACCAGGAAGCTGATTGGTTTCTATGCAGAAACAAGTCTGATTTTGCACTCTCTAGCTTTAGTAAATAACCCCGTTTTTCATACGCAGTGCAACTTCTCTTGCATAGTAAACAGCCTCTTTGCCTATAGTAATTTAGTATAGCCTTAGGTATATTTAATCAATCTCAGTATCTATTACATTGTCCTCAGTTATGGCATCCTGGTGGACTTAATGTGGAAAAACAAATCGGTAAAAAAATTGTATCTTTATCATATAATACCTGATGAGAAACTGCAGAGCACATCCACACGCGTGACAATGCCTGGGCATACACTGTTCTTCTAACCTCTCAGAAGCCTATCAAGAGTTTGACAGGGATACCCAACATTCTCTTGCTTCTGATCATTGGAATTCTGGGAACTCTGTATTCTGCTCCTTTGATTCTGGAGGTTAGATATTCTAAACACCACACATGAGAATCTTGCAGTTTATATATATAAAAAGAAAATAGCTCAATTTGTTTCTGAGACCACAAGATATAAACACCTAGTTATATTTAAAGGAATAAAAATGTTAAAATAATGGTAGTATGTGATTTCATATGTAGATCACATAGGGTTTTTTCCAAGCTGGACCAGGTTAGAGCATGATTTATAAAGTTTTTGTTTTCTTCCCTCTGGATCTACTGCAAATTTAGGATTGTTTTCTTGAACTTGATGGGCATGTATTTTTTTTAGCCTAATCTAACCTAACTATCTAAATTATCTTTCCTTTAGTCCATGACCATTTCAATCTACAGCAGTGGTTCTCAACTCCGGTCCTCGGGACCCACTAACAGGCCAGGTTTGCAGGATAACTGAATACATCACAGGTGATATCATTTGCTGCTCAGTGATTGCAGTATTCTAGTCTGCATCTCCCCAAGGTAATACTTAAAATATGGCCTGTTAGTGGGTCCCGAGGACCGGAGTTGAGAACCACTGATCTACAGCAACCGTTCCCTGCAGTAAGGTCTATCTCAGAGAGAGAAAATTTGTATAACAGAATAGCAAGACTCCTATGTAGACAATTTTACCCTGATTACTCTCAGAGCAGTACAATGTTAAAATGCTAACACTGTCCTATTTAATTTAATATTATTGCATACCAGAGTATTCAGCATCACCGCTTGGTCATAAAAATCCTTACATTTTAAAATTTCAGCTTGCATATTAGATCATCCATACAGTATATGGGAATATCTACAGATGATGTGGGATACATATGCTTCATTTTCATTGCCTTGAAGTTTGGTGAGGCTTTAGATCTGTGCTGTAGCTAAGCTGGGGAGGAGAGATACTACTTATAGGCTTCATGCACACTGGTTTATTGTAAATGCTGTTTCTCCTGACAGGGGAAAATAATCATTAAAAATGCTCTTAAGTCACATTTTTTTAAATGTTTAGGTGTGTTTGGGTGTTTCTTTCATTGGCCATAATGTTAACTTATTCTAGCCACTAAAATGAATGAATGCTCAGGGGCTAAACCCACTTAGTCAATGCACTTATGCCCAAAGCTCCTCTCCTGAACACAATTCTTCTGCGTTCAGGAGAAGGAGGTTTAACTGCCTATAAACTCTGCTGCTCCTAAACTCCTTTAAGCCTAGGTTCACATTGGTATGATTTGGCATGCGATTTGAGATGTCAAATTGCATGCCAAATCGGTGGCAATTGCCGGCAATGGCACCGTCCGAATCGGTGCGACGCCGACATTGCGGCACCGCACCGATTCCGAAAAGTAGTTTCTGTACTACTTTTGCCAACTTCAGGTGAGATTTCAATAGACATCTGTGCACAGATGTCTCTGAAATCTCCCCCGAAGTCGGACTGACAGGCGGGTATGAAATTGTGAGAGTTCAGCTGAACTCGCACAATTTCAATCCCACAGCAGTTTGAACCTAGCCTAAAAGTCAATTGGGTTGATTTACTAAAACTGGAGAGTGAAAAATCTGGTGCAGTTGTGTAAGGTAGCCAATCAGCTTCTAACTTCAGCTTGTTCAATTAAGCTTTGACTGGAAGCTGATTGGTTTTGTGCATGGGCACACATGGTTTTATTGAGGTGTGTTTAGGGGCTTAGGAAAAGAATGCCAAAAGCACCAAGTTTAGGAGCAGTAGTGTGCATTATGTAGTTCAACACATGTAATAATAGTGAAAACTTTGCAGGACGTAAACTTGAATCAGGTGTGGCTAACTTGTTTATACTAGAGCATAACAAAACTGAGTAGACATGCACTGTCTACTCAATTTTAAAATAATAATGCTTATTTTAAAATAATGTAACTAGACTATATTTCCAGAATGCAAGTAATGTTATACAGTTATATTTCCTTTAATCTGGAGTTTCTCTCATTCTATCTCTGTTTGCTTATATTCATTTTCTCTGGGTTTGACACTTGACTTTCATCTAGGTCCTGACTAATAATCTGTGTGAACTCACTGACCTAGGCTTGTCTAACTTTCATCTCTAGCTTATCCTTTAGATTCTTTGTTGTTTGTTAACCTCTCAGTTCTGATGTCTCTGTGCCCTGAATATTACTGCAACACCTACCTGACCTCCCTTTACCATCCAGCTCAACCTCAACTAATATACTGTCAGACAATTTCAAATCACATCTGTCACAGTTCACCAGCTTGGCAAGTTTTTATAGCATAGTTGATGATAGTCCAGGACCTGATCAGAATCACCATTCAGAGCAGGCAGCTTTGTTGCAAGTCTGTTGGAACATAGCACTGTCTAGTTTTACACATGTGCAGTTCTTCATTATTATTATTATTATTATTTTTTCATCTTCACCTTTTCATTTTCACCCAAGCTTATGTTAGCCATGCAATATTGGTTGTTACAGAATTAATATGATAAAAAATAATACCAAAGATACGAGTACTATAATAAAAATAAATAAAGGATGTTGGCTATTACCAGGTGTTCTTTATTCAGAGGAGAATTTTTAGTTCATTGCTTATGTGGAGCTTGTTCAGAATGCATGGTATAGGTTTTATACTTGTTTAAAAAAAATACGCTCAGTAGTGTGCAGATGATTAAGTTTAAATTGATTATGGGTCACATTTTTTTTTATTACTTTATCAAAACACTCTAAGGTCCCGTTCACGCGGGCATTCCATTCAGGTCCGCCTGTCCCTTTTTCAGGCGGACCTGAACAAACGCTCCATTCTCCTCTATGGAGCGACGGATGTCAGCATGTCCACTGACATCCGCCACTCTCCGATCCGATCCTGCACTGTAAAGTCCAATGGATGGAAGCCCTATTTTTCCATCTGTCTGGGGATCGGATTGGAGGACAACAGACAGACGGTCCATTGTCATCTAATTTCCCATAGAGGAGAGCGGAGCTCTTGACAGATCTGTTTTCATCCAATCTCCACAGAGCAGACCAGGCTCTGACAGATCTGTCTCCACACAGTGAGCTGAGACGGATCTGTCATCTGTCTGCTCAACAGGGATCAGCGGATTGATCCCCGCTGAGTAAAAGCGGACGCTGCACGCGAAACCTCCATGTGAAACTACTTTTAGGCCCCTTTCACTCAGGCTTATCCATATGCAGAGTCCACTCTGCTCATCAGGGATCAATCCGCTGATCCCCACTGAGCAGGTAGATGATAGATCCATCTCTGCTCACTACGCAGAGACAGATCTGTCAGAGTCCCACTCTGCGGAGATTGGATGAAAATGGATCCGCCTGTCTGTTTTCATCCGATCTGCTCGATCCAAGTTTACAGAGGGATGGAAAATAGAGTTTCCATCCGTCTGAATTTCATGGACAGGATTGGATCAGAGAGCGGCGGATGTCAGCAGACATGTCTCCGCTGACATCCGCCGCTCCATAGTGCTGCATGGAGTGTCTGTTCAGGTCTGGCTGAAAACGGGACAGGTGGACCTGAACGGAACGCCCGTGTGAAATGAGCCTTCATTAAAACTGCCCAACTCATATAATTGTCTCTAGCCCAGTTAACTGCTCAGGCTTTTCAGGTGTTCTAGCAAATGGCTGCCAGATAGTTGCTAGGCTGCCAGTTGGGATATGACATGATACCTGTATGGAACTTCCTGTTAAAGCGGCATTAAACCAAAAACCAAAGTGCAGTATAATGCAACTTAGCAATCATTAGATGTGATGGCTGCTTTTTCCCTCTGTTTTGACCCGGTGATCCAGCCAGTAACAAACTTACAGTATTAGAGTGTCCCCACTCTGGATAAAAGGGCAAGAGAGACATCTTTGGACGGCAACATTGTCAGTCTGGGGCGAGGGGAGTGTTAGGTGGAGTAGCAGATTTTTATGCATTAACAAATGAAGCTGAACTCTATCTAACACGTTTTAAGCAGTTACAGCAATAGTTGTTTTCCTTTTAGGCCTCATACACACGGACATTTTTTACCGCCGCGTTTTTGAGCATTTTTTGCAGCACTTCATGTTATTCAATGGACGTTTTTGAGCTGTAGATAACATCAGCGTTAGTGAGCTGAAAGCAGAACTCACAGCCAGTGCGTTCCGAGGCTGTAGCGTCATGGCATTTTTTTATGCTGAGCTGGCAAAACGCTCACTAACACGCATTAACGCCGCAGCGACTTTAACCGGCGTTTTTAGAGCTGGAGTTTTCAAGTTAAAAAGTAGAAGAGGAATTTTTTTTTAACAAAACGCAACATAGCGCTGACGCTCATTAACGCTGATGCAAATCGCTGATGAAATTGCGTTTTTGATGCCGATTTTTCCCTGACGTCGGGCCCGACGTTACAGCTTATTTATTTATGCCCGTGTGTATGGGGCTCTAGGATAAAGGTTTTACATAAACAAATAAAAGCTGGCTATTGTAAGCAATCCTGTCAGTGGTAAATGGTTTGTCTCAACTCTCTAACTCATGTTTTTCAACTTATGAACTAAAGGGGGCCTGAAATGGGGCCCCTGACATCACCAAAGGACTACACATAATGTTAAATATATAATGCTTGAGAGTACTTTTAGAAACTTCAAACCAAATAGAAGAAACAAGGGTCAGAGAGTGTGGACATGCTACATATTTGGCTAGAGGCATATTGCAGAAGACAATATGAAACTGGGATCATGTTACATGAGGCTAGTAGAGATCAATGTTATTACCCTAAATAATGATCCCACTAGAAACTGCTGAGGTCCAATGGTCGTACAACATATACCAAAGGGCAGCAGGTTGGGCCCAGGGCTGTAACTGTTACATCTGCAGGACAGCTTGTTCTGTTGAAAAACAACAGACTTACTGGATAGATCACCAGGGAAAAATAAAGGAAAGAAAGCCAAAAAGAGAAAACAAATGCAACCATCACATCTGAGAATTGGTAAGCTGCGGTATAATAAGTGTTTGCTTTGGGTTTAGTGGCGCATTAAGGACTTAATGTGTAAATAGGTGTTGTTTTCCTGTGTTTGAAAAATACCCCAAGTGCTAGTCATCAGATTCCCTTTTATTCAGTGGTGCATTGCAAATGAGAGTTCTGACCTGCTTTGCTTTAGACACAGCAGGTCTCTGTTTAGATGTGCTTGCTTTGCAGGCAGAGCAGGTCAAATGCTGTTATGCTATTCCAAAGTCAGCATTTGACAACACGCTCTGAAGGCTAAGCTCTTCATTTTAGTTTTGGTTAGAGTTAGAACTTCTGTTTACCTTTTATTGCTATATGTGAGCCCACTAAGGAGATCTGCCCTAACTTTCTGTGCTTTTGACACCAAAATAAGAAGTGTAGAAAATGGGCATCACCAGGATAGGCAAACACCGATGGAAAAAAAGTCTCTGATGCCCTATCATTGGTACAGAGAATAAGTGGATATTTCCACATTAGGGACACAGACATCAACAAAATAAAAACCTGACAGAGGTTATTCCAACCCCCACTGTAAAAAATAAAATAATAAAATGGGCTGGAGTAAGACTTTAAGAAGTAACCATGTTTGTTGCATTATCTTAGGGTATTAAACTACCTGTATATTTAAAATGAGAAAGGTACATTTTAGATACCAGTCTACATGTTGATACCAGTGTGAACCTTTTAACTGTCAAAATGCCTATGACACATGAGTTTAAAAGCACCTTAGATCCAGACATAGCAATTAATTCTGCTTTTTCTGTAAATATTTTAGCCTTTTAGAATTAAATGTGGGGGGGGGGGGGGGGC
>BLSH010552252.1:484203-495496 GCA_018402905.1 Glandirana rugosa | reverse complement strand
GTTTTCAAGCTTCGGAACATGTGTATGTATTATTTGGACTATGGATTCAGGTTTTTGCATGTTTATATCTTTTTTTTTCTTTATGGATAAAGTATTTACAAAAAACAGGTGACAAACACAATTACATTAAAGAAAACTGTAGATTCAGTACACCAGTTTATTTTTTTCCAGTTACTTATTGGTTTGGGAGGGAGAAAACAAGAGTTCTTAGCACAAGTGTTTTACATAATTTGTACCAAAAACAAAACCGATAGGGGCAAACTGGCATTGGTGGCACTACTAATACATGTTTGAGGGGACAGGCAGCTTTTAAACTTGAGGGACTTTGACAACGACTTTGCCTCTGTATTGTGTACCAGAATATAAATGATGCACCTCTGACCCCCACGTTCTGAATAAAATGCTAATTTTGGATCTGGTGACTGGTTTGAATTTTTTTCTTTTCCACTTGAACAATTTTGAATGCTGTGAAAAATCCCAAGATGCCTTGAGTTCAGTGAGAAAATAGAAAAGTATACTGCACTAGCTCTCATAAGCTGTAACTTACTCCTTCTGTTTTGTGCTAAAAAGAAATTTGATTTCCCTTTTGAATATTGAAGCGCAAAAGTGGATGGTGAATTTGAGTGGCTGAGGTGTTGCTTGGGGAGCCACAGCTCAAATGTGGAGAAATTGAAGGATACAGTGCTCAGTCATTCATGTCCCGGAAAGAAGGAAAGTCTAATGAAACCAGAGGAGCAGAGCTTGCATTTTACACAACGTAACATATGACTGCATAGCTTGTAACTGGTAAACAAGAGCAAACCCAGAACAGTAATTTATAGTAATTAAAACCTGTCTTTTCACTGAGGTGTGTGAAGGAAAACACAATATATTATGCAGTGTTGGGACTTGCATTTCCCTTTAGATCTCGAGGACATACTAGTCTCTCCTTTTTCTAATAATTGGTTTTCTAGTCATTAAGTGGCACTGTGTATCTCAGGGACAAAAGTAATGGTGCTTTACATTTGCCCTTTGATGCTAAGGAACTAAATAAAACAGAATATAGTGTTTTTTTGGCTTAATGGTCAAAATATAATACTATTTACCTTGGATTTGCACTTTAAAAGCATGTGTATAATTAACTTCTTAGTGTCCTTAAAAAAATAATCGAAGGACGATCATTAAGCCACAGTTTATATCAGCCTGTAGTGATGATCGTTATGCTGTAATGGAGAGCAGAGCAAGGTTTGTGGAAGGCCCATGTAGACATGGGCCTACAGCAGTAAGGTTTCAGAGGGTGGGAAAGGTTTCCATTATTATTATATACATTTATCTATTGTGGAAGTCTGCAGTCAAAAAATAAGGATTTAGCTGTTTAGTTAAATGTTTAGTATTAGATAAATTGGGCAATGGTGAGAACCAAGTCATGATTTTAGTGCTGTGTCCCAGCTGGGGAGATTCAACATCCCAGTTGTCCTGGAGCTACTGTCATCGGGACAGAAAGTAATGTAAAATCTAAAACATTGCAGTTGTCACCACAAAAGGTGAGGATAAATCAGCCAGTGGGGTATTTTCACAACTGTCTATGGGGAGAATTGCCTTTACTTTGGAGACATTTCCTCTTGTTTTTTTGTCTTTGGAAAAGGGAGTTAAGGAAACAGTGCACAGACCAAAAAAGGGCTTTGGAGTTAAATGACCAAGCAGTTGAAAATGCTGTCAGTAATGGCATACAGTTATTTCATACTTTCCTATTTACCATAGATTAGTGAAGCATCAGACACTACTTGCACATAGCATTACCAACAAGCTTGACAACCTGGGTGCAATGATGATGCACATCTGTCTTGTGATTATCAGGCCATTGTTTAGATTAAACACAGCACTCTTAGAATTGCAGGCTGCAAGTTAGTCTTTCTTAGAAAAAAAGACTACACATTCAGAATATTGTTCTTACTTTGTTGTTACTTAATATGCAATTAAACAGAAATGTGGCTCAAAATTCAGCCAGTTCCTGTTGAATCTGCCAGCAATTCAAACTGCATGTGACACTGCAAGCACCACACAGCAAAACAAATGTATTTAATTTAAACTTATTTTAAAAATTTGACTGAGTTGGGTGGAAAATTATTGGATGAACAGTGATTGCAGTGCCACTGTATTCAGGCAGCCACAAATGCCGGGACTGCTGAATACAACAGCCGGCAGTGGAGATTCCTCCACCCATGCTGTCTAACATGTATGGGACATGCTGTCTAACATGGATGGGAGAATCAATTGATTTTCTCTCTTCAGCTGAACGAGAGAAAATTGAGCCATATATAGCTAATTTAGGTCTAAAACAATAACTTACCTAAAGCCAGAGTTAGCTGTGCTAAATGTTCCAGCATAGACAGCATTGCAGTAAACTCTGACTTAATTTCTCTTTTTGAAACAAACAAGTCACCTGGGCCCCTCTGCTCTTTATGGTAACGAGTCTGCCAAAACATTAATAGTGGCTGAATGTTCAGCAAGACATTACAATATCTCTTGCAGAATGTTTAGTACAGCTAGTAAAGTAATGTGGGAGCATAAAGATGCCCTAGTGACTTGCGACTATCCTTGCTATGGAGGTTCCATTAATCTTTAGTTGAGCTCTTGTTTTGTTTCAACGTATTTCTTGTAACTTTTAACTGTTGAACAGGTTTAACTGTTTAATATTTTTAATTATTTTACTGATGTCTGTGTCCCTGCACTCTCTCAGTTTGTCCCAGAACCATTTTCAGTTATGGGAAATCCACATTTTAACAGTTATTGTTAAATTAAAATTAAAGGGGTGATCTTCTGAATGGGACTATTTGAGTGACAGTGGTGGCAATTTACTCTGAGATTTGGGTAAGAGATTTCCAGTAACATTTTGTTTTGTCCCAGGGACAGGCAGTAAAGGGATATCTCACTAATAAGACAGAGGAAGAAAGTGTACCTAGGAATTGTTAAAAATTAAAAGTTCAAGAAATATTTTTTATGCATATTGCTCTGACAGATTACACCATGCTAAAGAATCCTTGCTAGATAGCCCAACTTAAGATTTTAAGTATACGTTCACGCTTTGTTCTAGTTTTAAAGCTGTACTCCGGGCTAAATAGAAGTAGCTTGTGCATTATTGAATTTTGATATCCTTTGTTTGTTTCTTTCAGACCTGTGCAATAATATAATATAAAATAACTACTACATGTTGCCTCTGTGTTCAGCTTTAAAAAGAGATATTCATTAGATTAGCCATAAGAGGGAGCTTGTTATTTAGTGCAACTTCTCTATTTCCCAAATGTTCAGATTAGATGTCAGCCACATAGGGACTGCATTGTTTTTATTGACAGGCTCGTAGACTTGCATAGTGAAAAAGAGCTGTAAATAACAACCAGTGGAAAACATTGCAAAACAGGAAGCCTATGTAACGTACAGATATGGCTGCACACATGGACTATATATTTTTGCACTGCACAGAGTCCTGACCTCAACCCGATAGAACATCTTTGAGATGAATTGGAGTGGAGGCTGCGAGGCAGGCCTTCTCGTCCAACATCATTGCCTGACCTCACAAATGCGCTTCTGGAAGAATGGTCAAACATTCCCATAGACACACTCCTAAACCTTGTTGACAGCCTTGCCAGAACAGTTGAATCTGTTAGAGTTGCAAAGGGTGGGCCAACTCAATATTGAACCCTATGGACTAAGACTGGGATGCCATTAAAGTTCACGTGCGTGTAAAGGCAGGCGTCTTAATACTTTTGGTAATATAGTGTGTGTTGACTCCGGAAGATGTACAGCATGTGGCCATTACCCAGTCAGCTAGGAAATATGAGTTTTATATAATATTATCGAAAGGAAATCCTTTCAGAGTTTTCCTTCTCGTCTTGGCATTGTATTTGTTTTACGTTTGACATGCCTGATTTAAAACTAAGAGACCAGCTAAAATAAAGTAAAGTTAATTGCAGCTTTAGCAATCCCCCTATCTTTCTGTCCCTCCTCTACTAGGAGGTAAAGAGGCACACACTAGAGCAGTAAACTAGAGCAGGCACTGTACTATTCCTTTGCATAAAAGTGGAAAAATACAGACGTGGCATAGATATGGCTAGGCGTGAGGGGAAGGGGGGTGTTGGGGAGGGTCTCCCAGATTTCAGTTGCACCACTCTTTCCATAGATGTTGTGCCCGCTGAAGTCCTTCCCACATCCGCACACACTGCACATAGCCTGCACACAGGCAGCACAGTTCCTTCTTACAGATCAAATTCTCTTAACAGCCTCTATCTGCACACTGCGCGTAGCTGCCTGCTATGCTGCAATTCCGACCTGTGAAGTTCCCAGATAAGAACGGCTGTGCAGCATAGCACCCAGCTACATGGTGTGCAGATATAGGTTGTCCATAGGAGAACCCGATCTGAGCTGTGTGCTGTGGGAGGAGAAGGGGGAGAGCAACGGCCACTATGTGAAGCCTCAGGACCACTCGGACAGCCCAGAACTGACATGAATCAAACAAAAAAAGGACACAATTGTTGGGGTGTGAAGCCAGGGCAGACTATAGACCCTCCCACAGGTAATTACCTGTATTTTAACAGAAAGGGTGCACTTCTCAGAGGGCTGGAAATATTTTTATGTACTAGCAGCATATTAACAATAGGATGGAGCTAAAATAAGTAAACACATCTCTTTAATGAACTGTAAATTACCTCAGAAGTATCTCAGACTGATCTCAACACGAGCCTAAAGACTGAGCATTGAGTGTGCAAAGGTATATGACTGTTATCTTTTGCTGAGAAGCCTTTCCTATGTGCTTGGAAAGTGTTAAGGAACTACACTAGAGGCACCTGAGCCCTTCTTAGTGACACAGTGAATTGGGTCACATCATTTTGGATGGAGTTTAAACCCCTCACTCATGGCAGTTCCATTGTTATCAGCTACGCTGAGATTTTTTTTTTAATGTCTTTCATTTTTCATTATGTCATTTAATAAATTATTCTATTACAGTGATCAGTTTAGGGGCCATCTTTGAGATACATTTGCAGCTTTGTTTATCCAATCCTTTTGATCCAGGGACCCCTGAAAGAAAGCACAGTCTGGTTAGTGACTTTACTGATATCAACTTCAGTCAAGCAATATGATTTTATTAAGGATTCACCCACACTTGTCGGACTGAACGATCAAAATCAAAAGAGTACTGATAGGCTTAGGGTGTTGGCTCTCTCTCGCTCAGTCTAAAGCCTCGTACACATGGTCTGATTTTCAGGCGACAGAATGTCAGTTTCTTGTTTAAAGCTAACGGAACGAAAATCAGACTTTGCGCTGTCGTACGAAAAAAAAGTTCTAGCCTAAGCATCCAGCTTTTGTCTGACGAAAAATCAAAATCCGCTGTCAAAAAGAGTATACTAACGGTAAGAATTTCGGACAACAGGCCGTCGAACAAAAATTCCCTTCCGAAAATCTAATTTAAAGTAGAACAATAGGCATTTTTTTTCATTTTGGCTAGAATAAGGGAGGGTAATAACCCCTGTCAGATTTATGTTCGCCATCTGTATCCCTTTGCTGAGATTTTCCTTCACTTCTTGTCCCATAGCCAAAGAGGAAGTGAGAGGAAATCCCCGCAAATTAAGGGAATTCCTTGGGGACCCCCAGGTCACCATACCTAGTGTCCCCATTACCCTATATTACTTTTCTGGGGACAACCCAAAATTTGGGGATTTTCTTTTACTTTCACTTTCAATGATAATGCTAAACAGAACAAATAGAGAGATTAATCTCCTTAAAGGGGGCACAAACAGCTATACAAACTGATAGGGGTTCTAATCCCTCTCCACTCTATCCAAAACTAATAATAGTTTTGCCTTTAGTTATACTTTAAAGCTGTATTTGAGTTCTGATGCTAGTTTTATTTAGAATGATTGTAATGACTATATAAAACAGATGGACTAAATGTTCTTTTATGCCAACCTGGAGCTGGCATTTAATAATCAAAAGCAATCTTTGGCAATCTCTACCAAATGTTTGAATTTTTTATGTACAAATTAAGTTGTAAGAACATAAGAAGATAATCACATCAATACGTAAAGTTGAACCTGGCAAGATCTGTTTATTTCCTAGCCCTCCATCCCACTAAATAAAAAACTGGTAATTTCAATCTAAAAAAAATAAACAAAAAAATCAATATGCTTGTCTAGAAAAGGGCAACATCACTGGACTTACCCATAATGTCCTAGAAAACTGAGAGTCCCAAACTCCATGAGAATGCACTCCTGAACAGTGCAGGAGAGTGTTCTAATAGGAATTGGGATCCTTAGCGACCCCAGATCCCATAAGCAGGCCAACCGAGGTCACCCTCTCCAAGTGAAAGGACCAGAAGCCAGGGTAAATATTATTTTTACCCAATGCGTGTTTATTGTTTGTTTGTTTAAACCCTGGTTCACATTGGTGCGATTTGGCATGCGATTTTATATCTCAAATCGCATTCCAAATCGGCGGCATATGCCGGCAATGGCACCGTCCGGATCAGCAGCGCTGAATAGATTCCCAAAAGTAGTTTCTGTACTACTTTTGGCAATTTCACGTGTGATTTCCATAGGTATATGTGCAGCAACCCGCACAGATGTCTTTGAAATCGCACCTGAAGTCGGGACTGACATGTGGGAATGAAATGGTGTGAGTTTAATTCCTGCACCAATGTGAACCAGGGCTCAATTAGCTGTTTTTGGGGGGTGAGTCAGGGAGTCTAGAAATTATTTAGACTTTGAAGCTGAGAAAAAAACATTCCCCCCTGGGTGATCTGTGTACATAACAAGGATTTTAACACATTTTGTTGCAGATTTCTACCTTTTGTTATTCTGAAGAAATCTGTGTGTGTTTGTCTGTGCCCATGTGGTAAGTGAATCTAATGGGAGTGTTTTCATAATTATCAACCAGCTGCTTCACCTACAGAGCTATAATAAGGAAAATTGCAGGGTCTGCATCCCTTTAGACGTGATTTTCTTTTGGTAGTATCTCACCAAAAATTACCTTTTTGTTGCAGGGGATGCCTGATATCCGACTTGTAGCTTAGTGCACACTTCTGGGAAAATCAGTGAGTCAATCACACAAGTAGGAAATTATGTTTCTGGGGGGCGTTCTGTACACATTCTGTGTACAGAACACCTCCAGGTAGCTATATTGCAATGCATTTTACACAAAATTACAGAACTGCAGATTGAAAAGAAAAGGTAATTTTTAATAACATTCAATTACAATATGACTTGTGTCGCAATTGTATAAGCTATATTATTTTTTTTTTATTTGCAATTTTTTTCCCACGAAAGAGGAGTTACCATTTAAGCATTGTCTGCTTTAACCACTTCGTATCTGCAGGACGTCAATAGACGTCCTTGGATTTCAGTGGTGATATCTAAATGATGTGAGATATCACCGTGTGCGTTAGAGTAAGAGCAATAATTCTAGCCCAAGACCTCCTCTGTAACTTAAAACACCTAACCTGTAAACATTTTTAAAGCATCGCCTATGGAGGTTTTTAAGTACCAAAGTTCGGCGCCATTCCACGAGCTTGCGCAATTTTAAAATGTGACATGTTCAGCATCTATTTACTCAGCATAACATAATCTTTCACATTATGGATTATTATTTGGCTAACTTTACTGTTTTGTTTTTTTTAATTCATGACACTGTTTAAAAAAAAAAAAAAAAAACGCGTTAAAAAAAATCACTGCGCAAATACCGCATGACATAAAAAGCTGCAACAACCTCCATTTTATTCCCTAGAATCTTTGCTAAAAAAACATATAATGTTTGGGGGTTCTGGGTAATTTTCTAGCAAAAAAATGATGATTTGTACATGTAGGAAAGGAGTGCCAGAAATGGCCCGGATGCGAAGTGGTTAACACAAGTGATATACTGTACAACATGTATAAGTAAACACTATAAAGTAGCAAGGGCAGAGTTACTACTTCCTATATGGACCTTCTTTACTGTAAAGGACAAGTTCACCTGTAAAAAAAGCAATTCTGCCCCCACCCCAGCATTTGATGATAATGTGGAGGATTATTAAAATTAGGGTGGGGCTTCGCTTGTTTTTAAAGGCGTGCCTGCCTTTTAAAAAACATTGCTTTGGCAGAATGCTAAGAGTGGTGTCTGCTTCAAAAATAAGTCACAGAATTGTGCACAGCACTGTGGTTATACAGCATAGAAAATCTCATATTTACTGTGACCAGGCTTTAGCTCTCAATAGTATTCACAGGAAATACAAAGGAACTGAATATATTGACGTTCCTGTTGATCTCTGCATCTAGTGTGTAATCTCCTGCAGCAGGCCAATTATTTTGCTAAAACCAAAAATTCAGTGATTGCAATTATATACATTTGCTAGGTGAGATTAATGGCTTAATATTAATAGAAGTGTATACACCAGATAGCAGACTGATTTGAATGCATTATCCAACCAACCTAATTTTGTAGGCTAGTGCTGACTGCTTAGACATGAGTTTTGCATGAACATGGATATCTGTTACTTCTGTAAATATTCCTGAAGTCATTACTAGTCTAAACTTTAGTCTATCAACCAGGAAAGTCCAATCCAAGCAAGAATTTTTCTCCCATGATTGAAGGTTTTGTACTGAAATCTTCTATCACTCCTATGTATTATAATTTTCTATTCTGTCTACATCTTTAGGATTGGCTGGGGATCATCCTATGTCTTCCATCATTGAAGCAGTGAGTTATTGTAAATGATGGCTTCCTTTATTTTTTCTTATTGGCCACACTCTACCATCTCATGATGATTTTATCCAGCCATCACCCTCTTATTGGTTGGTTCATGTTTTATCATTTTATTAGCTGTTTTTGCTCTTTGGATCTTGTTTGGCACATGACATAAAATATTTACATATTTTATATAACCAGCCCATTTAAGATAATCATGATGTGTTACCCTACCATCCTTATATCCTAAGCTCCACTCTCCATAACCAGTAATGGTTTGTTCCTTTAAATCAAAGCTAACTATAAGCGTTACACGCAGATCTAATATTGACCATGTAACAAATGCATTGTTCATTTTATTGGTTACGCTCATTCAGCATAGTCCTATTGTTTGTAATAGGGTTGTGAATGCAGCTTTTCAATTATTTTCTTTGCCTGGAGAATATTGCTCAAAGAATGCTTATAAATATGACTATGTGAATGTCTTTATTATGTAGCTGTGGTTAACATGTTCATAACTACTAAGTTTAACATATGTTGTCCTTCATGAATATACATTATTTTTCCTTTGGGCAAGTTTGTGCAATGAACTTGCCATAACTGCATATCATTTACAAGGCAACAGTTTCATGAATTTAATTTAATTACAGGAAGGCTATATAACATCCTTACAAGGGCCATCAAACAGAAGTCAATTCTTGGTTGGCTTTAGAAGAGAAAAACATTTGTTTATGTAGATTATGAAGTAATCAGAAGCTCTGAGTGCTTTTACGGTGAAAGTGAATAAAATTATATGGAGCAATGTTAAAAGCTTACAATAAATATTGATGTACTCTTTGGATTGATAGCCTTTTCTATTTTTGTTTGGGGAACATATAAATTCTGTGCATTGCCAAATTATTAAGCAAAGCTGTAATTGTCAAAACAGGCAGAACTGTTCTTGGGTATTTAGTGCAATAGTACAATCAGGGATTTGCAGTAAAAAGTGCATTAAATAAAATAAATAGGCATATATTACACTAAGGATTGAATGTATAATGCATTTGAAAAATTGCACTTAGAAAAAATTACCTGAGTTTGGCGAACACTAATTATCAAATGGTTTCAGAATTGTCTTATTTATTATACCACTTCCTAACTCTGGCCAAGAAATGTGTTTACTTTAAAATGTTTGTATTCGATTTATATTAAATGTTTGTTCTAAACTCAAGAACAAACATTTAATATATTGCAACATACTAATCAATTGATGTGGTGTCGGCATTAGCTTTCTTTTTTCTGGCTAAGTACTATTTCTGCAAATACAGAATGTAAATTTTTCCAGTGTCCTTGCAGCTTTCTGTCTGTGCAATGAAATCTAAAACAATGTTATTGTCTTTCCACGCTATCTGGGATGGCTAAAAAACACTATCTACCTATTTAATGGGCATGAGGAGAGAAGTAGGTGTTTGTAGCAATACACACAAAAAAGAGAAAGCTCCTTTTTTTTTTTACCAACACGTTCAAAAGAGAGGCAAAATGCATATCTATATTTTTATTTCTACAAATGTCAATTATACATGAACATATAGGACATAAACCATATACTCTTAATAGCATAAAAACAAACATTTCTTTATCCACCCAATCGTCCTGATGATAACTGCCAAAATATCGACGGTACTGCTCCAGAGTTTGGTTGGCTCTCTTGGTCTGACCATTAGACTGGGGATGAAAAGCAGAGCATAAATTATTTGTAACACCTAATGTTGAGCAAAAGCTTTTCCAGACACTTGAAGCAAACTACACTCCTCGGTCTGACACAACATCAGCGAGGATTCCATGTACTTTGAAGACCCAAACCATCAGTTGTGCAGTTTGTTCAGCAGTGGGTACCCCCTTAACTGGTATAAAAGGAACCATCTTAATAAGACAGTCTACAACTACCAAGATAGTGGTCATTTATATTGATGGAGGAAAATCGACCACAAAGTCCATAGACATTGCCCCTCTTCGTATTGATGGAGCAGGCAATTGCTGAAGCAATCCTAAAGGAGAAGATTGGGGTGTCTTATTGTGAACACAGGTCAGACACAAGGCCACATAGCTGACAATACAATATTCTTTATCCACCAATCTCCAATAGAGAAAGCTTTAGCAGCACTAGATTAGAAAAACTTTTTCATAAAGTCACTAATTTCATTCCACCAAGTAAATCCCAAGAGTTAACCTCCCTGGCGGTATGATTCTGTCTGGAATTTTGTACCAAAAGCGGTACAATTATTTTGCATGAAAATTTGGCGTTTTATATTGTAGGCCTGTAATTCTTAGGAGTTGACTCGTTTAAAGACGCAAAAACCAAACTAATGTAATAACGTATGTAAAATAATGATAATATAATAATAAAAACTATTAATAAAAATCAATAAATAATATAATATTAAATACTAAAGTAAAAAGTTTGAAAAAGTATGGGCCCTACAGATGATCTGAGAACAAACCTGTCTAAATTCACTCAATAAGGATTCTTAATGTCCGGATGTTATATTTTGCGGTTTAAAAGTACGTTTTATTAACATGGCGAAAACCATGTTTTAAGGTCTGTCTTAGTATGGCGGTCCCTCCA
>BLSH010552252.1:428258-440046 GCA_018402905.1 Glandirana rugosa | reverse complement strand
ATCATGACTAACATAACCAAAACCTTCAGCTTTGCACCAATTCTTTAACCAAACATTGAACTCTGCTATACGAAGCACTTTCTCGTGTTGTGCACAGGTAAGACCTCTGAAAATGTAACAGTACACCCTAACTGTTGAAGATCCTGGCCCAAATTCTGAAAATCCTTCTGCACAGAATGCACATCATTCTGGGACAAATCATTTGTGCCAAGATTCACAACCACATCAACATTGCACTCTTCGCTAGCTTTTTTGACAATTCTTACAATGCGCCCCTTATCTTTCCTAACAGTAGCACCAGGCAAACACCTAACTTCCTTTGACACTTCCACATGATTTCCTATAGCAACACCTCTTACAATTGAATCACCAACAAGAAGATGACTTCTCCTTTTAGGAACCTTATCCACAACTCTTGCCTGGTGAGCAGCCTCAGATAAAACAATTACTTTTGGAATTGCACTTTTTTTCTCAAGCTCCTCCATGTGCAGAGAAGGGTTGCCAATCTCACAAGCAGCTATGTTTGCAGCCTTTGTATCTGCTTCTAGCTCAGAAAGAACACTATAGGGGTTATGCAGTGTCAAACCAAAAGCTACATATTTATGGTCCACAGGCCTTACTCTTCCAGACCCAACAGTTGTCCACACTGCCCTTCTCCTGCGCAGTCTTTGAGGAAGAGGTGGATTATTGGAGGGCAGCTCAACACAACAAACTGGCTTAGACGACCTCCTGATCTCAGACTGCAGAGCACAAACCAAGGAATTTAGACAGGCAATGTCATCACATAGACTAGAAACCTGCATACAAATGGGGCAGCATCCCAGCTCCCACAAAGCACCACGAAAAATAAATGCCAAACAAGTATTGCACTGAACTAAACCAAACATCTTTAAAGAGAGATTTACTTAAATTCAAACACAGGCACTAATCAAATAGAGTTGGCTGTCTCCAAACTCCTGCTGTTTTCAAACTACTGTTTGTTCAAAACTATGCACTTTTGTCCTATTGCACTTCTGTACTGCTGCAATTGGAAAGAGCAACTATCAAGAGAAACTCTACAAGAGTTGCTTACCTTCTTAAATACAGCACTAATTAAGCACCAATTTGGTCAACAACCCACCTCTATTACATATGCTAATTGACAACACCCAATATTCAACACCTCAACGGCACTTAGCAAACAAACACTAATAACAACACAGCCAAAATACCAATGTTAACAAGCAAACAATTTAAGAAAAGCAATTTGAAATACTTTAAAGAAACTAGAAATAATTTAAACTTACTGTATCCAACTAATGTTTGTTCAAAACTATGCACTTTTGTCCTATTGCACTTCTGTACTGCTGCAATTGGAAAGAGCAACTATCAAGAGTGATAGTGATAGCTCATGCTAGCCACACCAGCTTGAACTGCACTTATGGGACTCGCCACATCACTAAGTGTTACTGCAGTGCTGGTTGTATGACCAGGATGTACTGGGCCGCTGGTGCTTGCCAGGTCACCAGAAGGGGTTGTACTGGGTCTCTGCTCCATACGAGAGCCCTGCGGTTCTTGCACCTCAGCGCCAGCTAAACAGGATCTGGTACGCCTGACCTTAGCAGGGACCACCCAATCGTCAGAGCTATCTGTCATGGAGCCGCTGTCAAATATCAACTCGATTGGTGAGTCTGAATCTGACAGTGAGTCTTCCCCATCGCTCTCATCTGTCATACTCCCAATCGCGTAGGCCTCTTCACTAGTGTACCTCGGATTAGACATGGTCTCTAAATTTATAGGTACACAAGTGAGACTCACAGGCAAAAAAGTGCACCTGGTTGTCATAGCCTGTGTCAAGTCGCTACCAAATTCACTGTCAGAATTTGCAGGGATCGAGCGTGATCTCTGCGAAGGCTGCAGATATGTGTTTTGTGTTTTGTAAGTGACAGCGATCTATTGATCCTGCACTTGGGTCGGCTGGGCTGGGCAGAGAGGCTAAATGCAGGTGTTAGCAGTTATCTGGGCTGATCCCGCTAACACTGCGTTTTTTAGAACACTAAATCTAAGGGGGACGCTAATACAGATCTGATCAGATTGCAGTTATTGATCTGATCAGATATTACAATAATATCTAGAACCTACCTAATGTGTGAGTGCGTGTCAGAGTACCTCGCTAACTGGCCCTGCCTGGTATTTACTCTGACCCTAACGCACGCTAAAACCTAACTGGGCTCACCGCCGGGCAATTGAGGGTTAAAACCTATAAAAGGTATATAAAATAATATACGGCGGGTAATCTGATGGGGAAAAAACTATCTAGCTAGCTAGCGTCACCCGTGACACTTATATGGTGATCACAGGTGACAGGGGGCAATCAAGGGGTTAAAACCTTTATTGGGAGGGGCAAGGGGGGTATTTACACCTAACTAGGCCTAATACTATCTACCCTAACACTGATTTAGCATCACAAGGGTCACAAGTACAGCGATCGGTAAAAATCAGATCGCTGCACTATATGATACTGTGACAGGGGGTGACAGGGAGTGAAAGGGTTAACTGGGGGGCGATCAGGGGGCGATCAAAGGGTTAAATGTGCCTATGTGACCTGGTGTCAGTGTGCTGTTTGTGCAATTCACGTTTTTAGATGTCTCTCTCTCCTCTCTGCAACGGAAAAAAAGAAAGCAGAGAGGGGAGATGACATCACTTCCCCTACCTGTGTTTACATTTCACAGGTAGGGGAAGAAATCCTATTCGCCGGACGATCAACATGAATAGACCAAAATCCATTGGTCTATTCATATTGACTGAACGGTCCGGCAACAAATGGGACCGTCGCGACCGCGCTGGAGGGTGCACACGTGCGCCCACCTAGCTGTGCACGTGATCGCCGTCTATTTTCATCGATTCGCGCACAGCTGCCAGACTGCCGCCGTCAAAAGAAGGCACGCGGTCGGGAAGCAGTTAATGTGGACTGTGTTAAACCATAGCTGCATCAATACCTTTTGGGAGACTACATGTTTGAAAGAGACATGGCCTCATCCAAGCCCAGACCTCATACTCACAAGCCCTAAAGTGGGAGAATACCCTCCTATGGGTTTCAGCCAAGGAAGCTGACATCTTAGCCTCTGTTTAATCTGCATCTGCCATGATGCTGCACATGTGATCCATAATGACACCACCCATTGGATGGTTTGATAGTTTGGTTGAGAGCACTACCAAGGAGACAGCTAGCATTTCTGGCATGCCGGAAATATTAACTCTTCTTTGACACTATCAAATCGATGGGTATACTTCTGCTTTAAGTGACTCTGGGATCTCATGTGGATCTGTGGACAATCCACATGGCATAGCATTGGTGACTCACCCATGACTACCAAAAGTTGACTTATATAATTTTTCTCGGGGTTAATTCATTTCAGCTAATGTTTAATGCTTTGTTTTTTATTAGCTATATATAGGCTGTGTTATTCCTTGTTTGGCTGTTTTTGGATACTTTTTTATTACATACGTCGGCGTGGGCACCTTTGGCACACACTGGGGTATCTACGCTTCCGCATCAGCCTACCCATGTCACCACAAAGTGGTCCTGGCCCTGGGAATTCTGCCTGGCCCATGACACACTATTCTTGAACTTTAGTACAGTGAATACTTTTTAAGTGTTTTGATGCTACTTTTATTAACTAAGTTTCACCTTCTTCACTCTCTTTCTCCCTCTATCTACTCTTTTCTTTCTTTACCCCCCTCCACCCCTTCCTGTAGCACTAGGAGTTAAACACTAATAGATCTTTGAGCTTGATTTATAGGCTTGAGCTTGACACCATTCCTCCTGAATCTACAAGATGGCATACTCTTCACTTGGGCATCGCCCGACGGTCATCTCACATAATATAAAACGACTGAATATCCCGGAGAAAAGGTCCACCCTCTGGAGAGAACTCAAAAAAGGTAAGTCACATTTTGTATTCCTACAAGAGACCCGTTTCAAAACTCACCAGGTACCAAAGCTGATAGACTAATTTTTCACTGAGGCATACCATGCCACAAATGACACCTCTAAATCGAAAGGAGTTTTGATTCTGGTTAGCAAGGAAGCACCTTTTACCATAACTGAACGCTTGACAGACCCAAACAGATGATACATTTTCCTTCGGGGAACATATGGCTGCTCCCAGATCACTCTGGCCACCGTCTACTTCTCTAACACAGCACATGTGACCTTTTGCCAATGAATGGTGTAGCCAATAGCCCCTTAGGGGTGCTGCTGGTAGTTGTGGTTCACCTGTCTCTCTGCCCTCAATCACACAATTTTCCTCACATCTGGAGTCACGGAACAGGCCAGTACTTTGTTTTGTTGTTTTATTGAGGGAATATACTTGGATGGGGTAGAGATTGCTATGGGATGCCCAGTATATTGATGAACAGGACCATTCTACACCAACAGTATATACACTCCTCTTCCTCCAGCATTGACACTTGCTGACCTTTCCACTCCTTACTTCTCTCCTGCACACTACTTGTTCTTCCAGACCTTAAAGGCAATTTATCAGGCCTCCATGACACTTCTTCCTCCACAACAGCTAGCACATGGTGAGGACTGCACTTCTGCAAGCAGGACCTCTGAACCACCCATTACAGGCAAGGGCCATGGGCTCCCAGTTGTGAAGTCAAGGGCCCTCAAAGTGTAGCTAAGTACGTTGGTGCTAGCTTTGTATGGGTGAACTACTACTCCCAGCCCATCCTCTTCCAGGCCACACCGGCTTACCTCTCTTTCCAGTGACACTCCTTCCCCTGACTGGCTCCTCCGACCTCCACAGACTATCTACTGTCTCTTCCCAGCCTGCGCCAGCCTTTCTGTCCAGCTGCCAGGGTCTGTCACTCATTGACACCGGTGGATCCTTTAAAGAGTCTTTTATGTAGCTTCTTTGCTGCTTTCCTGTTCCCTTGTGCTACTCCAAGAACCGACTCTGCTCCTGGCTGCACCCGAACCTCCAGGCCTGGGGGCTCCCTCTTGGGTGAGGCATCCACAGCACCTGCTACATCTCCACTCTTCCACCCAACACTCTCCTTCCTTGACTGGGCTGTGCCAGGGTATTTAAGGAGGCCTGCCCCCTGCCAATCCAGGCAAGAGATTTGTTAGGGCTCCTTAGAACACCCAGATGACTACACCTCCCCTCCAGCCTCTCTCTCCAGAATGTTCCAGTCCTTTCTGGAAAGAAGTAGGAGGCCTGGTGACATAATCTAGGAACTGCCCAGTCCGCCCTGAGCCACTCCCAGTCCAGAAATCAAAACAATCAGGCCTGACTAAATTTTACCTCGGGGGATGTCCCCTTCTTCAAGGTCCAAGCAGGACATCCCCGAAAGCTTGTCCTGAAAAATTGTATGTTAGTGCAAATAAAAAAAGTATCACGTTCAGTACTCAATTTTCTCTGTCACAATTGCACTAATACGGCTATAATCACCTCAAGCATTACTTTTTGCTAACATACATAGCAAAAAAAATAATGTATTCGGTTTTGACTGATTTATATTCTTCCTCATATTTTTGGTAAAAAAAAACGCAATTGGCATTTATTGATTGGTTTGCGCAAAAGTTGCAGCATTTATAAACCATGAGTATTAATTTCTGGCGTTTTTTCCTATTTGTTTTCTCTTTTTTTCTAGTAATGACGGTGATCTGCCATTTTTATCGGGACTGTGATATTGGGGTGGACATGTCAGGACAGGGGTTAACCTGCAGGGGATGATCTAGGGGTTAACTGTGTTCCCTAGGCGTGTTCTAACTGTGAGGGGGCTGGGCTGCCAGGGGCATAAGAGATCTAACTGATCCCAGTGACCGTGATCATATGCTGCCTGACAGAGCGGGTAACCACCGATGTAAACACTTTCTTCTCTGCTAGGCAATTGCGGCTCGCTGGCAGAGATCGAGTCCGCTCAAGCCATGGGCACACTCCTGCATAGTGCAGCGGGTACTCCTGCCCGCTACAGCGCATGCGCGAGCCACCGTTTATAGGTTGTGATTCGCGCTACAGAGCCACTCTACAGCAGTAAATGTACGTGACACAGTCGGGAAGCGGTTAATGAAGCACCAGGCATGGCTCCAGTGATGGTTTGGGAGGCGAATAAGTGCTCCATTAGAGGGGAACTGAGTGAGATGAGTTCTCACTGTAAAAATTCAACGGGAGAAAGGGATTAAACGACTGATGGAGAAGATCTTTCAGCTAGAGACCAGACATAAACAATCCTTTTTTTAAAATCAGATAATTTTTTATTGTTGATTTATTGTCAAACAAATGGTAGAAGGGCACAAAAGAAAAATAAGAAGAGAAAAAAAAAAACACACCATCCCTCATTCCCCCAGTCCTTTGCCCTTTGTCCCCCTGATGCTCAGTCCAGCATCTTCTCCCATCTTTTCCAAATTTTTTCAAATTTCTCTGGGTGACCTCTATGTAAGAGAATGTATTTTTCCCTAATTAGAGTTTCCCTCATTTGTATTTTCCATTCCTCTATTGTTAGTCTTGGAAAGGGGATATCGCGCTACCTCTATAGATGTATTCCAGCTGCCAGCATGACAATATACCAAATTGGAGAAATGTAACTGTGACAGAAAATGCGGCGCTTAGGTTATGTATATATCAATGTCATAAAGGTTATACTACATATTAAGGTGATTGATCAATACATATAATAAAAATTATGATGCAATGAGTATCTTAAGTGAACAATAATAGAGTCCAAAAATCTTCCTCAAATAGTGACAGTCACTGTACGAGTTGGTCTTCATATAAACATATATAAATGATCCGTGTTCAAAGTGTGCGGTGATTCAAGTGACATCCAAAAGTGGTGAGTGGGTGCACTTACCAGAGGCTGGTAGGACACCAGCATTCAACGTAGTCTTGCAGTTTCCGAATTGACAGGATGAATAGTGGTGGTTATAAAGTGACAGGTGCTCACAAAGTGCTTTGTGTGTGAATATCCGAAACTTTGAAATTATAAGCGCTTACCAGAAGCCAGTAATTAACCAGCAGTTGCAGTTAAGACCCCTTGGGAGGAGGGAAGGGGAAAGGAGGAGATGGGTGGAAAGGTTCCTCTCAGATCCCGGATCGTCCACTTCTTTGTCCTCTCGTGGGGGTTATTGGTGCCAGTGATGCGGGATGAGAACGCTCAAGTGGTTTAAAACATAAAGAAGAAGAGGTGCTCCATAGCGTAATCCAGCTTATAAAATGTATTCCAAAGTGTAGTTAAAAGCACTTACATGGTTAAAAAGGATACAGAGCTCTGATAAAACAGTCATCCAAGCGCAGTGAACCGGGGGGACAGGACCCAACGTGTTTCGTTTACAACAAACGTCTTCTGGGCTGTCCTACCCCGTGATCACTGCACAAATAAATAGAATAAAATAATACTGAACCCCTCCCAACAATCACGTCAGCAGGGGTCACTGGGTCAAATTCCAAAATGGCGCCCACATGAACCCTGGCACTCTTAGGAAAGAGGGAGAGGGTGCCATATGTATATATAGATTGGAGTTGCGGGTGGATTAGATTAGATTTAGAAGCATACTCATCTATTAGGATAATTGTTATGGGGTCGGTATGCTAAAACTCAAATGTATTTAATACATAGTTTGGTGACAGTGATCCGCCTCCAGGGAGGGGAGGCCAATCAGAAGGGCTTCTGTAGTGATGTGTTTCCTGGTACATGTAGGCTGATACAGTGATGTATATCCGGGAGACAACGTGATATGTCGCTCCCGAAAGTGACGCGAGTAGTTGAGACGGGCGGGTCAGTAGGCCAGGCCCCAAGTTGTATATGACAATGCAGTGGGAGGCGACGTAGTGTGTTGCTCCCAGGAAGTGACGCGGCTGATTTTAGAAGCGCGGGCTATTCAGCCAATTGAAGGCGGCGCTCGGGCTATATATGTTACTACGACGTGAGGGGGCACAATCATCTCACACTGGTGTCTGCATAATATGGGCGCCATATTGGAGACCACCTGGAGATGAACGTCATAGTTCATATACCCACAAGTGACAATATTTAATTTAACAAATTCCATAGGAGTATACGGATAACAGTATAAATATCTAGTGAATAATAAAAAATTAATAAATAGTTGCAACAATCATAGATCAGTTCTTCATTATTGGTAATATTAAGCAACTATAACTAAAAAATTAAAATGCAGTAACATTATCATGAAGATTAATATGGAAGATTACTATTAATTAAAGGGTGTTGAAGATAATAAAAAGATATATTGAGACATCCCATGTATAAAACCCTCTCATATACAACATTCGCATATAAAAAGAAACAGGGTGTAAATCTTAATGGATATGAAGGTGAACGGTTAGTAAGAATGTCAGAGATATTATATGTAAAGTATGTACACATAGGGGGAAGGGTCGGGTGACACCAATACCTATATAGGATGTTGAGGAATAGATTGGGTAGGGATTAAATAATGACCACCTGAATTAACAAGTATTGTGGTGAATAGCAGAACTACGCTTTATTAATAAAGAAGTTAATGTCCCAATCTATATTCAAGCCGTGGGGGTGGTAGCAGCGGAGCTGGTGTATCCAAATTGTCTCTAACTGCGACACGCCCCTTCTTACAGCTCCCCCTCGCCAAGGGGGCACATATTTATCTATAATTTGGAAAGTGGTGCCTCTCAGATCTTTGTTGTGACATCTCAAGTAGTATTTAGGTACACTGTGATTTGTTTTTCCTTTATAGATGTTAGTGATATGCTCATTGACTCTGATGGTAAAGGAGCGTATTGTTCTACCCACATACTGCTTCTTGCATGGACAGGTAAGAAGATATACCACGTTGGTGGTATCGCAAGTGCAGAACTGTTTAAGTTGATATACCCGGCCTGTTACAGTGGATGTGAATTTGGTGATTTTTCTGCCCCGTTGGGCGTTCAAATGACACACTCTACATTTCTGACATTTGAAATAGCCAGTGAGAGTATGGAAGAAAGACACTTTTTTTGGAGGGTCTATAACGCTAGGGGCTATTTTGTTCCTTAGTGAGGGAACTCCTCTAAAGACCACTTTTGGTGTATCAGGTAGTTGGGGGCCTAACACTTTATCATTTTTTAGAACAGACCAATGTCTATTAATAATTGATTTTAGTTGTTTGTGTTGTGTTGAGTATGTGGTGAAGAATGCCCATTAGTGGACCTTGGAATCATTCCTTGGTTTATCTAGAAGGAGTTGTAGACGGTCCGTGTGTAGATTCCTCTATTGTTGGAGGATATGGTGATATCCATTTTTGTGCAATTAATTTACGTGCCTGAAACAAGCTCCTTATTATTTTGACAACACTATCTTTCGGGATCCTAGAAACATCCATAATATTTAGCAGGTATGCCCCTGGGTCCTGCATAATTGTTGTCCCAAAAAGATCATTTATAATATGAATAACTCCATGCCAAAAGCGATGGAGTTTAGGGCACTTCCAAAGCATGTGTATCAGGCCAGGGGGCCCTCCTTTACATCTGGGACATTGAGGTGTATCTCTATGTTACCATTTAAATAACTTCTCGGGGGTATAGTATACTCTATGCACAATAAATAGTTGGGTAAGATTTTGGGGAGGAGATAAAGAGACCAAGGGCACTGTTGACAGTGGCATTGCCCATTGGTCATCTGTTATACCTCACAAATCTTCTTCATAGTTTCTTTGCTTGTATGTCCACAGATGCTTCAAACTTGTTATATAACACATCATATAATTGTGATATTAGACCCTGCTTTTTATCCCTTTTGCTCAGCGTTGTCATGATGATCACAGGTTTATTAAGTTTTAAGTCCTGAGAACGACCCTGTGCCATTATTGCGTGCCTAAGTTGTAAAAATTGAAAAAATCTCAGATTTGGGATCCCGTATTCACTACTAATTTGTACAAAGGTTTTCATCACGTCATCCTGAAATAGCTGGTGTATATATCTTAGTCCTTTAGCCTTCCATATATCAAACCCTTCCAGCATCAACAGTTCTTCATAACTGCTATTATTCCAAATAAAGTTATATATCGTATATCCCTTAATATTTGTGATAGTTTTTATTTCCTGTCATATTTTATCAAACATTTTGACCGTCAAAAAGTTTTTATCCCTCAGCTGATCTCTGGACTCCAGAAGAGATAATAGTGGATATTCCCCACCATATACAGATATCAGAAGACCCTGTATATTATCCACATATAAAAACTTCTGTCCAACCGCTAACTGCTGTAGTTGTGAAGATAAAAAATAGTTTTTAGGATGGGGGATGGCCAGTCCCCCAGCTTCTTTAGTTAGCATTAATGTGGACAGTTTCATACGGGATTGTTTTACTCGCCATATAAGTTCTTTAAAAAAGGTTTTAATTTTATTAAACCAAAATAAAGTAATCCAGACAGGTAAGTTATGAAGAACATAAAGAAGCTGCGGGGTCCAGATCATTTTAATAAGATTGGCTCTACCAATCACTGTCAGTGGAAGTTTACGCCAGGTCCGACTTTTATCCCTAAATTTAGGTAATAAAGGTTTTAAATTTAAAATGACATAATCCTTTGTGTTTCGCTATACTTCAACCCTTAGATATTTCACCGTGCCTTTAATTTGAATTTGGGAGGTCTGGTAAAGGGGCTTTTTGTTCATCTATTGGTGACAATGTAGATTGTCCCAATTAATTTTAAAGCCAGAAAGCTGTCCGAATGTGCAAATAACACTCATGAGTGCATAGTGACCTTGAGGTATCCCCCATAAACAATCCTTAACCATACAAACAGCGACAGATTAGCTGGAGACTTGAAAACCCTCCAACAGATTCTGGAAGCTAGATCAAGGCGACTACTATTTTTCAAAAAGAAATTATACTATGAATCAGGCATCAAAATGGGTCTTCTTGCTATAGCTCTAAGGGAACCCACCACCACCACCAAGAATATTCTGGGCATTAGGTGCCAAGACAGCACCCTAGATATCAACACATTTTCACAGATACTATACCAAACTATACAATCTCCCTCCACAACATAAACCACCCGAGATGACCAGTGACAGGGCCCAAGCTATTGAGGACTACCTCCAAAAAATGTGGTCTCTATAAATTGAAAGCTATGGATATACACCCTAAAGGAACAGATCACACCCATGTTAATCCGACAGGCCATCAAAGACTTAAAGCCGGAAAAAAGCCTGAAAACATTAATAAACATCATTTCATGTGAAACTGACATTTGTGGAAATAAAAATATTTTATGTTTTTGTAATAAATCTATGGGCCTGATTTACTATAACTCCCAAATCTACTCCAGCAGTGCCTTAAAATACCTCCCAATTAAAGGCAAATAAGACTTCAACTCTCACAAACTGGGAGGAAATCTACACAGAACAGAGCTCTATTTGCCTGGGAAGATGCCTCTCAGATCACATATACTGAGCACTGGCCGTCAACTGGGTTCGAACTTAATGCTTGTATGCAAGTTCATTGCCATAAAAACAACAGTACCACCCCCTATCTCTAATTTTACCACCCTCATCCCTAATATTACCACCTCCTATCTCTAATTTTACCACCCTCATCCCTAATATTACCCCTCTATCTCTAGTTTTACCGCCCTCATCCCTAATATTACCACCCCTTATCTCTAATTTTACTACCCTCATCCATAATATTACCACCCCCTATCTCTAATTTTAGCACCCTCATCCCTAATATTACCACCCCATCTATAATTAAAAAAAAAAACACCAGACCTCTCATTTACCTTTAAAAGCAAAAAAAAAAGGGGGGGGGGCGTGTCCCA
>BLSH010552252.1:407058-421156 GCA_018402905.1 Glandirana rugosa | reverse complement strand
TTACAGGCATATTTCTCTCCTAAATACTGATGTGAAAATATATGCTAAGTTGTTAGCCACTAGACAAAAGATCCTACCTTTACTTATTCACCCTGATCAGGTGGGGTTCGTACCGGGCCATCAAGCACCAGACGCCTCATCAATCTGGTGCACCAGACAGGACTCTCTCGGACACCTTCTCTCCTCCTATCCCTGGATGCAGAGAAGGCGTTCGACAGAGTTCACTGGGGATACCTCAAAGACTAAACACGTTCGGGTTGACGGGCTGGATTAAATCCACAATAATCTCATTATACTCTAACCCCTCGGCAGTAGTCCTTAACTCAGGGATGATGTCTAAAGCCATACGTATTAAAAATGGAACTAGGCAGGGGTGCCCTCTGTCACCCATAATATTTACGATGCTGATGGAACCCTTAGCGGAAAGAATTAAAACCAACCCCACTATATCTGCCATTGACATAGCTGATTGTCAGCATAACATAAGTCTTTTCTTTTCACTGATGATGTCATGTTGATAATAACCAACCCAGAGAGGTCACTTGCAGAAACGCAAAAAATATTGGATGAATTCAGCTCCATGTCATACTACAAACTGAATGTATCCAAATCCCAAATTCTTGGTATAAATATCCCCAAACATATGGAAAACTGCATCAAAACACGGTTTCCATTTACATGGCCATCGGACTCTATCACATTTCTAGGAATTCAGCTAACACCTAAGACTTCCCAGCTCTATAGCGCTAACTACAAACCCTTCTTAGAGTCTCTACCACAGCAATTATCCAAACTGAAATCATTAGACTTAAACACGATGGGCAGAATAGCAACACTTAAAATGCTGACTTTCCATAAGCTACTGTATATCTTTAGAACAGTGATCATTCCACTCCCCAACACCTTTCTAACAGCAGTACAAAGATGCCTCACCCAATACATTTGGAACCACAAACCCCCCAGATGCACATTGAGCGTTATGGCAAGACACAGGAAACTAGGTGGATTGGGAGCTTCCAATATTACGGTATATTATAGGGCATGCGTGCTTGACCAGCTCCGGTACTGGTGGACCACCCACCCACAGAAAACATGGTCTACTATAGAATCTCTAAATATACCACACAATGACCTAAAAACAGCCTTACTGGCCGTGAAGTTGGGTGCTCCCCCACCAAGTACCTGCTCTCCAACAATACTGATAACTCTAAATACCTGGAAAGATATCAACCTGGACTCGTCCTCTACAGAACCTCACTCTACAGTTAAAATCCCCATTTCGGTCCTCCACTATTTTATCCCTGGTCTAGATCTCAGAAAGTGGCAAAACAAGGGCATCAAATTTATCGGGGACCTATACCAGGGGAAAAATGCTCAAAAACTCTACCAGTTTGACTACCTACAATCCAAATACTCCCTATCACCCACATATCAATTTCAGTACATACAAGTTAGATCGTTCCTATATTCCCATCCAATCCTTCCAAAACTGGACATCCCGCTCTTATTTGTCACCTATTTTCAAGAATCTGCACCAGCAGCCAAAGACATCTCTTTATTCTACAAAAATTGTTGTACCCAAGGCTTCTTCTCCAAAACTAAAACTATGTTGAAATGGGAAGAGGTCCTGGGTGGGAATCTCCCAAATACCCACTGGAAAAAGGCGCTAAGCACCACATACCCTGCTTCAAAATGCATAACCCACTGGGAGCAATTCCAAAAGGTAATGCACTCCTGGAACCTCACCCCATCCAGAATTGCCAAAATATTTCCCCAACAATCAGCCCTTTGCTGGAGGAACTGTGTTGAGGTAGGTACGCTATTACACACTCTATGGTCATGCAGGTCACTAAGGTCTTACTGGAACAAAATATTTTTAATCATTTCTGATATATGCAACCAGAGCATTAAGCCTAACCCATGCCTGGCCTTATTGCACCTCAATATCCAAGACTTCCACCCGAAATACCGTACTATAATAATACATCTCCTTTTAGCAGCTAAAACGAATATTACAAAAAAATGGAAATCTCCTCATAGAGAAGTCATCCAAGCGTTAAATCACCAGTGTGAAATGGAAAAAATACTAGCAATCACATCGCTAACATATAAAAAGTTCCACGCTTCCTGGGGTTCCTGGCTCACCAACCCAATTGCACTATTACTTAACTGAGGATTGTGATGTCACCTATTGTCTGGCATTCTGTCTCCCCTTCCTATCTTCCCCCCCGCACTCCTCTGCCTACCCCCTTCCCCCTCCCATCCCTCCCTTCCTCCCCCCCGGCTTTCCTTCTCTGTTAATCCCACACAAGGTACCACTATTACCATGTTGTTATTTCCTGTCAATCTTGATATAGACCATTTGCTTTAAACATTATATTGTATACTGGTGCCCTCTCTGAACTACTAGCAGGTTTCCCCCACCCCGCAGACACAGTATGATCACATTGGGGTGTCTGGGATGGGGGAAACTGGTGGTGTAATAGCTGTACATGTATGCAATTTGAAGGAAGTTACCACAGGGTTTTCACTTTCAAATGTTAATAACAGAGAAGGGGTAGCTAACGTGTATGCTGATACAGGTCTCTGTAAGCTAATATGGAATGTTATACTCTATGATGTACCTTGTCTCTTTGATTATTGTTTCTTTAAAACTCAATAAAAAATAATTGAAACTAAAAGCAAAAAAAAATGTAATTTTGACTTTAAGAAAAAAAAAGTTGATGGCCAAGAACCAGAAGTGACGTTAGGGCTTGCTCTGGTCCTCCAAGGGCATAGAGCCAAGTGAGGGCCATCTTGCCTTCACTTGACTTCCTGCCCAGCCATTTGCTGGACAGGTGTACCAACGGCTCTGTTAAACCCGGAATTAACCGGGAAGCGGTGCATGGGGGGGGGGGGCACCTCTCCCACCACCTATAAAAGTGAACCTGTGGTGGATCACTTTTATCTGAAAGCCGACCACCTAACAAAAAAAAGATACCAGGGGTATGGCAGCTACCCTGGCATTGAACAACAAAAACATTACGTATATTTACGGTTAGGCAGTTGGCAAGTGGCTAGAGAGATGTTCTATGAATTTTATGTGATTTTATTATCAAATGTGCTTTTAAAATAAGTGTCACTTGATTTGTTTGGTGCTTTTGTTAGATGAACTTCCAAAAATCTGCTTTCTAACCTTGAAATACTTGGGCCTAATTCTAAACACAGCCCAAGCAAAAGTATCCCTTCAGAGAAAAAAAAAAGCCCTCTTCTAGAATGCTCGGGACTTGAGATCCAATAGTCACCCCTATGTGAGATTCTTCATGAGAGCTCTGGGTCTAATTGTGGGTCTCATCTGGGTCTCCAGATTTCACAAATTACCTCTGTTTATAGCTAATAAAATGTTTGAAGTTTGAATGTTTGATGTTTAGAAGTTTATAGAATGTTTGATAATTCCCTGGACTCTGTTCAGGCTATCTATGCTCTTCATCCAATGTGAATTTTTCCTCGCCTACTCCAAAAAATAGAGCAAAAGAAAATTGGTTATCCTCATTGTACTAACCTGGTACACAGACATACACAGACTATTAGGAGATGAGACCTGGCCTTTTCCCAACAGGCCAGACCTCCTGTCCCAATGTCCTCTTTTCCAACCTGCTTCTAAGTCACTGGCCTTAATTGGATGACTGTTGAAATCCAGGTCATAAGGGACACAGGGGTCTCTGAGTCTGTCATTTCAACTTTGCTAAAAGCAAGAAAAGCTAATTTTGTAAAGGTCTACAGGGTGGGCCATTTATATGGATACACCTTAATAAAATGGGAATGGTTGGTCATATTAACTTCCTGTTTGTGGCACATTAGTATATGTGAGGGGGGAAACTTTACATTATACTTTGCCATTGAATACTGTTGTTATGGTAGCAGATAGCTACCATAACTCAGGTATTTTTTTAAACAGCGGGCGGCCCGCTTTCAGATAAAAGTGGTCTTTGCAGCAGATTTGGGGGTGGGAGAGGTGTCCAACCCCCTCCCGCCACTTTCCCCTCTTCACTTCCGCCACTTACCGGACCCGCCAGTAGCAGCGGAGATGATCGGGTTCGCTCTCCTCTGAGCCTGGATGCCGAGTGAGTGGAAGATGCTGCCCACTCGGCTCCATAGCACTAGAGGGCAAAGCAACGTCAAACGTCACTTCCCCCCATAGCTTTTAAAGGAGAAAAAATATTATTATTATCTTTTTCAAATGACATTTCATTTTTTTTATTTTTTAATTGCATTTAAGTGTAAATATGAGATCTGAGGTCTTTTTGACCCCAGATCTCATATTTAAGAGGTCCTGGCATGCTTTTTTCTATTGTTTACATTCCTTGTAATAGGAATAAAAGTGATCATTCTTTTTAAAAAGGACATTGTAAAAATAAAAAATAAAAAGTAAAATAAATTAGAAAAAAAAAATGTAAAGCGTCCGTGCCGCTGAGCTCGTGCGCAGAAGCGAACGCATACGGAAGTTGCTCCCGCATATGAAAACAGTGTTCAAACCACACATCTGTGGTATCGCCGCGATCACTAGAGCGAGTGCAATAATTCTAGCACTAGACCTCCTCTCTAACTCAAAACTGGTAATCTGTAGAAATTTTTAAACATCGCAGATGGAGATTTTTAAGTGCCAAAGTTTGTCACCATTCCACGAGGGGGCGCAAATTTGAAGCATGACATGTTGGGTATCAATTAACATTATCTTTCACAATATGGAAAGAAATTGGGCTAACTTTATTGTTGCCTTATTTGTTAACTCAAAAAACGAATTTTTAAAAAAAATCACCACTGTGCAAATACGGTGTGACATAAAGTATTGCAACTATTGCCATTTTATTCTCTAGGGTGTTAGAAAAAAATATATAGTGTTTGGGGGTTCTAAGTGATTTTATAGCAAAAAAAAATATTTTAACTTGTAAACACTGAATCTCAAAAAGAGTTGGTCCTTAAGTGGTTAACAAGGCACCCCCCATATGAATGAGTATGGGGTACAGAGTACCCCTATCCATTCACTAAAAAAGTTTCAAAAGTAATAAAAATACAGAGACAGTTTTGACAATTCCTATATTAAAAAAATAAAAAGATATAAAAAACCTTGTCCCCCAATGTCAATCCATCATCAATCATGCGCCTGCCGCACCCGAAAAAGAAAAAAAAAGCTCTGCACTCATTGTGACTTCACGGACCTGGTGCATGCTGGGTCGGTGATGTCACAAGGGGGTGGTGCCACAAGATGGTGTCGTCAGCTGACCCCGCCCTTACCTATATAAGAATTGTCAAATGGTGGAGGAAGCATTTGGCGGTCAATTGTATGAATGCAATGGGGACAAGGTGCTTTGGGTTGGGGGTAGAGCCTCCCTGCCCCAAAGCACTCCCCACTTCGAGGGCATGTGGCCTGGGAGCACCCCCCCCCCCTTCCTGACCTGCCAGGTACAAACTCTGTTTACTATTTCTTTGCTGACAAATGTTTTCTTTTTATTCGGGGAAGCCCATTGACAACTGATGACTCATTAATTGTTAAGGGCACTGCAGCCGGCTTCCTGGTTTCGCTACTCAACAACCACCTTTTACTGCGCACTGATTGGGCAAAGCTTTGCCCAATCTGGGTGCAGACGCACTGTGTGGTGCATAATGCATCACAGGGCAAACACCCGCCTAACACCCTGAAAATCTTGGTGTTCTCCGAATGGGGTGAACAGCCAATGTTTGGCTGAACTCATGCTCAGACTGAACTGCTCGCCCATCTCTACAGAGGATGCCTAAATTCTTACTTGCATCTTAGTGCACACTTCTAGGAAAATCAGTCAGCCAATCATAAAAAAAAAATCTAATTGATAGATGTGGAGAGCCTTTGTTCATTAAGACACAATAAATAACTGAAATGACATATCATAAACTAAAAACAAAAAAACACAGCCGTTGTGCTACGAGGTGAGTTTCTACAGTTCATATATTGTACAGTCCACCATTCACAGTAGTGGTTCCTCACCTCAGCATTTCGACCTCACAGAGGTCACACAGCTTGTCCACTTAAAGCAGCTTCCAGGTGGCTGGTGTGAGGGCATGGGCGGGTCCCGTCCTCTGAGCATCAGCGCCACGCATCTGCCCCTGTCCTTCAGCTTTCTTGTGTTGCTGACATTCTGGGGCGTGTTTGCCTATCTAGGCTGACCAATGGGGTTTGACCTGGATGTATATATGAGTGACTTGTCTGCTCTGCTCCAGGTGTCTCCCCTTCAGGGCAGCCTGCGTGGCATTGGTGTGTTTGGCTGGTCCTGCTGCAAGCACATTGTACCTCATATGATGTAAGTCTCAATATCTGTGTCCACTTGGCTTCATAGCCTATCCTCACAGCTATAACTCACACAGTTGGTGTCCTATATCCCTATCACCCTCCTTGGTGTATGGGTCTTTTGCTTTTTACTCCCTTGCACTAGCCCTCTTTCAATTCAATTTTCAATTCAATTTTCCTTGATACTTTACATCCACCACAGATTGGAGCCCCTGCGTTCCTGTCGTTGGGACAATCTGACACCCATTATCACTTTCCTGTGCTTCCTCGTACCACGAACAACACCTCAGCTCCCGGTATGGGCGCCCATGTCAGCCCGCCTATCTCAGCTCACTGTCATGTGCATGCTGGTCCATGTAAGTAGCTCACCATGTATCCAATCTACATATATTAACCATTTTTTACTGTTTATAATTTTTTGGCTTCCCCCAGCAGGGTTGCTTTGCTTGTGCTTTAGTGACATGCCCATGTCTTTTTTCAGATTCCACTCATTTCGCATCAGCCCCTGAAGAGTGGCCCCACTGCCATAAAATGTGTCGGGCATATTCTAGATGCAAATGGTTTACTCAGGTCATTGTGTGTGCTGTCAGCACTCCACCATTTGGAGCTTGTTCTTATCAACCCACTTTCTCATTCATGTGCAACAAGTCTGCTATATATTATTATTAATTTTTATTGTTTTCATGTTTACCATTATGTATATGTACCCATGACTGCATGGTATTGTTGTCAAAGTTCAACATTAAATATTTACACATAGCTTTGTGACCTCTGGGAGGTTGAGGGGTCAAGGTGAGAGACCATTTTTATTGGTGGCGGGCTGCACTTCCAAACACTAGCAGTGATTAGTGAAGTTTCACCTATCTGCACGGTGGGTATCATCTATTCCCTGTTTGATCGAATGAGTGCATTGAGCTGCTTTAAGTGGACAAGCTGTGTGACCTCTGTGAGGTCGAAGTGCTGAGGTGAGGAGCCACTACTGCCAATGGTGGACTGTACAATATATGAACTGTAGAAACTCACCTTGCACAACGACTGTGTTTTTTTGTTTTTAGTTTATGATATGTCATTTCAGTTATTTATTGTGTCTTAATGAACAAAGACGCTCCACATCTATCAATTAGATTTATGTTTAAGGCTTTATGAGTTTTTGCTGATTCAGTCTTGAGCTGTCTTTATATATATGTTAAGTGTTAGGTAGATCAGCGCTGAATGTACACCTGAGCCTATCAAACTAGTAGAACATGACATTTCTAGGGGTGTTCCATACACCAACTGTGTACAGAACGCCTCCAGATTACCGTATTGCATTGATTTTTTTTTTTTAAATGACAGCAGAATAAAAAGGAAAGGTAATTTTTAATAACTTTAACCAGCTGTCGACCGCCCACCGTGGATTGACGGTGGCAACATGGCTTTCCTGCGGGAATTGCCATCACCTAACAGCGGGTACGGGAGCGTGCATTGTGGGCTTGCGTGCTGCTGGAGGCACGCTCTCTCACTCACTGGCTAGCGGGGGAGCCAATCAGCGGGGGGGGCAGACTCAATGTCCACCGGCCATCTGCGATTGCTCCCCCACAGTGACAGAACGGGGATCCGGGACTGTAAACAAGCAGATACCCGTTCTGACGGGAGAGGAGTGTGATAGTATGTTCCCAGTATACTGTATGGGAGCAGCGATCTCTCTTCTCCCCCAGTCTTCCCCACCTCCACACAGTTAGAAAACACTGACAGGGAACACTTTTAACCCTTTGATCGCCCCTAGTGTTAACCCCTTCCCTGCCAGTGACATGTATACAGTAATCAGTGGCTATATGCTATATATAGCACTGATTGCTGTATAAATGTTAGTGGTCCCAGAAAAGTGTCAAAAGTGTCCGATATGTCTGCCACAATATTGCAGTCCGGCTAAAAATCGCAGATCGCTGCCATTATTAGTAAAAAAAATAATAACAAAAACGCCATAAATCAATTCTCATAGTTTGCAGACGATATAACTTTTGCGCAAACCAATCAATATACGCTTATTGCACTTATTGAGATTTTTTTAACAAAAATGATATAGAAGAATACATATTGGGCTAAAAAGATTAATAAATTAGGGTTTTTTTTGGATATGTATTATAGTAAAATTAAAAAATGTTGCGTTTTTTCAAAATTTTCGCTCTTTTTTTTGTTTATAGTGCAAAAAATAAAAACCGCAGAGGTGATAAAATACCACCAAAAGAAAGGTCTATTTGTGGGGGAAAAAGGGTGTGGGTACAATGTCGCACGATCGCGCAAGTCTCAGTTAAAGCAACGCAGTGCCGTATCGCAAAAACTGCTCTGGTCAAGAAGGGGGCAAATCCTTACAGGACTGACGTGGTTAAAGCACGATATGGCTTTTGTCACAATTATATATGATATATATATATATATATATATATATATATACAGTATCTCACAAAGGTGAGTACACCCCTCACATTTTTATAAATATTTTATTATATCTTTTCATGTGACAACACTGAAGAAATGAAACTTTGCTACAATGTAAAGTAGTGAGTGTACAGCTTATATAACAGTGTAAATTTGCTGGCCCTCAAAATAACTCAACACACAGCCATTAACGTCTAAACCACTGGCAACAAAAGTGAGTACACCCCTAAGTAAAAATGGCCAAATTGGGCACAATTAGCCATTTTCCCTCCCTGGTGTCATGTGACTCATTAGTGTTACAAGGTCTCAGGTGTGAATGGGGAGCAATTGTGTTAAATTTGATGTTATCACACTCACTCTCTTATACTGGTCACTAGAAGTTCAACATGGCCCCTCATGGCAAAGAACTCTCTGAGGATCTGAAAAAAGAATTGTTGCTCAACATAAAGATGACCTAGGCTATAAGAAGATTGCCAAGACCCTGAAACTGAGCTGCAGCATGGTGGCCAATACCATACAGTGGTTTAACAGAACAGGTTCCACTCAGAACCGGCCTTGCCATGGTCAACCAAAGAGGTTGAGTGCACATGCTCAGTATCATAGCCAGAGGTTGTCTTTGGGAAATAGACGTGCTGAAATAGAATGCTGCCAGCTTTGCTGCAGAGGTTGAAGGGCTGAGGGTCAGCCTGTCAGTGCTCAGATCATATGCCACACAATGCATCAAATTGGTCTGCATGGCTGTTTTCCCAGAAGGAAGCCTCTTCTAAAGATGATGCACAAGAAAGCCCACAAACAGTTTGCTGAAGACAAGCAGACTAAGGACACGGATTACTGGAACCATGTCCTTTGGTCTGATGAGGCCAAGATAAACGTTTTTGGTTCAGATGGTGTCAAGCATGTGTGGCGGCAACCGGGTGAGGAGTACAAAGACAAGTGTGTCTTGCCTACAGTCAAGCATGGTGGTGGGAATGTTATGGTCTGGGGCTGCATGAGTGCTGCCAGCACTGGGGAGCTATAGTTCATTAAGGGAACCATGAATGCCAACATGTACTGTGACATAATGAAGCAGAGCATGATCCCCTCCCTCCGGAGACTGGGCCACAGGGCAGTATTCCAACATAACGACCCCAAACACACCTCCAAGACGACCACTGCCTTGCTAAAAAAAGTTGAGGGTAAAGGTGATGAACAGGCCAAGCATGTCTGCAGACCTAAACCCTATTGAGCATCCGTGGGGCATCCTCAAATGGAAGGTGGTGGAGCGCAAGGTCTCTAACGTCTATCTGCTCTGTGATGTCGTCATGTAGGAGTGGGAGAGGACTCCAGTTGTAACCTGTGACACTCTGGTGAACTCCATGCCCAAGAGGGTTAAGGCAGAGCTGGAAAATAATTGTGGCCACACAAAATATTGACACTTTAGGCCCAATTTGGACATTTTCACTTAGTGGTATACTCACTTTGGTTGCCAGCAGTTTAGACATTAATGACTGTGTGTTGCGTTATTTTGAGGGGACAGCAAATTTACACTGTTATGCAAGCTGTACACTCACTACTTTACATTGAAGCAAAGTGTAATTTTTTCAGTGTTATCACATGAAAAGATATAAAAAATATTTACAAAAATGTGAGGGGTGTACTCACTTTTGTGAGAGACTGTATATAGTATACAGTCCCTTGAGATTTTCCACAGTTTGTCATGAAAATGTAAATGTATTTTATTGGAATTTTATGTGATAGACCAAAACAAAGTGGTACATAATTGTGAAGTGGAAGGTAAATTATAAATGGTTTTCAAAGTTTTTTACAGATAGATATCTGAAAAGTGTGGCGTGCATTTCTATTCAGCCCCCCTGAGTCAATACTTTGTAGAACCATTCACAAACACAGTCCAATTACAATATCTATTGGAAACTTGTACTTATCTCTCTCCAAAGCTCTGAGTGTTGTTTCTCTCTGGTTCTTCGTTCCTCTGTTATCACTTCTGAGAATTTTTCTCGATACATGAGAAAAATCTGTGTTGGGGGGAGCTCAGAACAGAGCTTGTCTATTCACAACACTGATTTAATTAGTGCTGCATTCTGAGTCTGAGATATCAAAGGGTTACCCACATCCCTAATATAGATATATGAAGTAGATATATGGACTGTTTTTCCCCCTCCCCCCATCACAGTCATTATTCTGTATGAAAATGTTCTTTTCCCATTAATCAAACCATAAGGGCAGATTTGAGCCAAGGTGTTCAAGAACTTGATTCTATGGTCCTGACATGGTCCACTGAGAACAGCCTATATACCAGACTCAACATATTACTTGATAATTACTTTTGCACATATAGCAACCATGTACATCTTCACCGTCCAATAGACCTTCCATTCTGGTCCACCTCTTGTCTCTTTTCCCTCTTGTATATTTTTATAAATGGGACTTATAAATGAGATTACATAAAGGGGACTTTTTTCAACAACCCTCACCCATATACTCAACCTCCTGTTTTGTCCATTTTGTGTTTTCCTAAAAAATGTTTCTCGTTTTTTCCTTTCCCTCTGAGCTCTCTGCAAACCCCGTTTGTGAATTTCAGCAATACCACACCTCATCACTTGATGGAGTGCGGTACTGGTGCCATGTGTGTGTGTTTAAATACATTCATATGTGAGTACTGCAATACAATATTTTCACCACTTGGTACAACGCTGAGTTGAATCCTAGACAACAAAACTTTTTGTGATCCTTTTTTTTTTATTTGTTATAAGCTGCATCACTTCCGCCGCGACCCACGTGCCCTCCTGATTGATACCTCGTGTATATGGTCAGTATAGACACATAAAACTGATCAATGTATATTGATTACAGTCATTATATTTTGAATGTATCCCTTATGTTGTGTTTTCTTGTTTTTCTGTAACATATATAGAGGATTTTAATGTGACCACTTACCCTTGAAGAAGAACTTTCGAAACGTGTTGGGCTTTGTCTGCCACCTAGTGGCAATGCAAGTGGTCTAAGTGTACTTGTATTTTAATTGTTTGTCACCAACATTATTTCTTTCACTGATTCACATGTTTTGTATGTTACCCTTTTCGTGTCAGTTTTTGCTTTATTGTATGTTTACTGTGTACTCCTTGATGGCTGACCTTCCATCAAGGTCATGTTTTTTTAAAATGTATAAATAAACTTTTTCTATTTTACTTTAGTCTTTTGCTCTTTGAAGAGTTGGTGCCCTATAAAGTCCCATTGGGGGTTCTTTCTACTTCATATATCTATTCACAACACAGTTCTTCTACTCTGTGGTGGTGGGGGGGGGGGTGTTCCTTTCCTCCAATCAGCTCTCACACAGTGTAACTGCAGTCTCTCCGCCCTCTAATCTGTGCTGCTGACAGATGAATAAAGATTTTGTAACACGATCTGCACAGGGTGTAAAGAGGAGAAGACTGCCGATAAACAAGTAAAACCTATGTAGGAGGACTGTTTCTTCTCTGTGTATCATCTGAGGCTATTCACCTCATGGGTATACTGTACATGAGGTTTTACAACCACTTTCAAGTAGAAGGGCTAATCACCAGATGTTTTTCTTTTGTCTTTGTTGTGTATTATTTCAGATTTAGGAATACGAATATCTGTAATATTTTTTAATGGATGATTTTAATGAATATTATGATTTTTATATAATCTAAATATGCTGTGTTGCTAGCTGAAGGTTGCACCCCAAAAGTCCCCTATAAAAGAATTTCACAATACTCTTTGGTTCAGAAGTGAGAAGATGTGATGCTGCCAATTACCCATCAGATACCCAACCAAGTATTTACTATTTTTGGTCAATGATATCGCCTGGGCGAACTGTCCAGATATGGACATTTTACTCAAATGTGAATGTTTGGGACTATTTGGTTAATCATAACTAAATATAATACAATTTAAGTTGGTATTAAATAAACTATTAAACAAGAGGACGTGAAAGCTAAGTGTTGTAGAAAGCAAACTATAAACAACTATGAATAGCGCTTTATTTTTTGGATTGTGAAAGTGTAATGAAAACAAGCCCTACACATTTAAAAATAATTTCATGCATTCTGTTGACATCACGTTCCCTTAGTAAAAGTAAAAGGAAACTGATGTGACTGAATAATAAAGTTTTACATAATGTAAATTTTAAAAGAAAAACATTCCACGTTATAAAAAAAGAAATTCAATTTGAAGTCAATTAAACACAAGGAATGTTATTAAAAAGTAATAATTTTAGAAAAATGAAACTAAAAAACATTTTTTTCTATATTACATTAAATGAGATATCAAATGATTTTCCAATGAGAGACAACAGCGTGAAGAGATATAAATATACTGTTCAGCAATGCTCACCTAAAGTGGTTGTAAACCGTTCCATATTGTATAAGTACCTCCACAATCCGGGGTGCAAATTGCCATAATCCCTTTGTTTATTTGTAAACCCTTCCATATACCCAGTGAAGTGAGTAGCCCCTGGTTATACACAGAGAGGAAATAGGTCCTCCTACATAAGTTGTACCTGTTTATCTGCAGTCTTCTCTTCTCTACATCCTTTCAAAGTACAGCATTTATAACGCTTGTCTGAGCAATCAGCAAAAAGGGGTGGAGAGCTGAAACAGCACTCCGCAGAGCTCAGAGAGGAGAGCTGTGTGAGCTGATTGGAGGGAAGGCACACACCCCTCTTCACACAGCACACAGGAACATGTCCTGCCAATCAGCTGGAGCACCCTCCCCTGTCACCTTTTCTCTTGGTGTCAGGAAAGCTTGTCAGACCTGATTCATGCTGATAACAGAGGAATGAGGCAGCTGACAGAAATGACACTTAGTGCTCTGGATTAAGTACACACTATAGAAGAAAACGTGTTGTTCACTTTTGAGGTTTACAACTAGAGTTGAGCGAACCTCTGGAAGTTCGGGTTCTGCTGGTCCGTCCGAACTTCGGGACAAAGTCCGGGTCCGGACGGAACCCGAACGATCGCACGGACAACGAAGGCACGCTAGCAAGCCCAAGGCAGGCCTGGGCCTGAAACAGGGCTTCAAGCCTGCCTGGTCGTCTTGGGCTTGAAGGTCTCCAAGCGAGTTGAGATCAACATTTGGAGTTTTCACTTGTTGTGCAAAAGAAGATATCACACATGAATTAGGTCTCGTGATTCACAGTAAAGACAGTCGACGGAGTAAGGAGACAATAGTCGTACTTAGTCCAGACTGTTCGAAAGGACTGTGGTTCTCTTTTCCACTGTCCCCTCCCACGAGGTCGACTAACCGTCCTGTACAAGGACACACGACACACTTCTCCCCACACACGGAAGGGAGGTTAGTCGAGTGTGTCGAGAGGAGAGACTCGAGACGCCTCACGACAAAGTCGAGAGGTGGGGAAAA
>BLSH010552252.1:364561-376640 GCA_018402905.1 Glandirana rugosa | reverse complement strand
TCAACTCTAGTGACAACCCTGAAGAAATTACACTTTCCTACAATGTAAAGTAGTGAGTGTACAGCTTGTATAACAGTGTAAATTTGCTGCCCCCATCAAAATAATTCAACACACAGCCATTAATGTCTAAACTGCTGGCAACAAAAGTAAGTACACTCCTACGTGAAAATGGCTGGGGCCCAAAGTGTCAATATTTTGTGTGGCCACCATTATTTTCCAGTACTGCCATAACCCTCTTGGGCATGAAGTTCAGCAGAGCTTCACAGGTTGCCACTGGAGTCCTCTTCCACTCCTCCATGACGACATCATGGAGCTGGTGGATGTTAGAGACCTTGCACTGCTCCACCTTCCATTTGAGGTTGCCCCAGAGATGCTCAATGGGTTTAGGTCTAGAGGCATGCTTGGCTAGTCCATCACCTTTGCCCTAAGCTTCTTTAGCATGGCAGTGGTCATCTAGGAGGTGTGTTTGGGGTCGTTATCATGTTGGAATACTGCCCCGCTGCCAGTCTCCGAAGGGAGGGGATCATGCTCTGCTTCAGTATGTCACAGTACATGTTGGCATTCATGGTTCCCTCAATGAACTGTAGCTCCCCAGTGCCGGCAGCACTCATTCAGCCCCAGACCATGACACTCCCACCGCCATGCTTAACTGTAGGCAAGACACACTTGTCTTTGTACTCCTCACCTGGTTGCCGCCACACACGCTTGACACCATTTGAACCAAATAAGTTTATCTTGGTCTTATCAGACCACAGGACATGATTCTAATAATCCATGTCCTTAGTCTGCTTGTCTTCAGCAAACTGTTTGCGGGCTTTCTTGTGCATCATCTTTAGAAGAGCCTTCCTGTGTAAGCAGCCTTATATAGTGTGGGGCGAGGACCCTGCCTTTAGCCAATCATGGCTCTCTCAGCAGAACGCGCTGTGATTGGCCAAAGCATGCAGGTCATGTGCATGCTTTGGTCAATCAGTGGGCGGCATTTCCCCAGCGATTACCCAGTGCATTATGGGGCGCTTGGCTCTGGGCAAACTCACCACGAGCGCCCCATAAAATTTGCTGTTTGGCCAATGGGTGAACACCCAAAGTTTGGGTTGAACTTATGTTCGACTCAAACATCGGGCCCATCCTTACTAACTCACAGGTGAAGGGCTTCTCCCAGTCACCCACAAAACAAAAATTATGCAAACCTTTTTTTTCTCTCACAAAGCAAACTTCAAATCAGCAGCTCTCTCTCAGGTATGGCTTCCTGGGCCAAGAGCAAATCTTTGCGCCAGTCCTGCTTTATTTATACCACCTATTGGGGGACACAAGTGGACCGCAAACTCTGGTTCCGAACCAACCCTGCCAAGGTGGCTGAAAAAACCCAGACCAGATACCACCTTAGTTTTCTGCAAATGATCGCTTGCGAGGTGAAACATAACGTCCATTGATCACCTCGCCTTTCATAATGTCACAATACATACCGTATATATATATATATATATATATACACTATATATTGTGGGAGGTTAGCTTCAAGTAGAGAGTTCTCAGAGAGGTAATCTAGCCATGTGCAAGGTTAAGGGCTTCCTGCCCATATTCATTTGGTCAGCAAACAGAAAAGGATTCCCACGCAGGGGTAGAAAACATAATCCCAAAGCGAAAAAGTCCATCAAACAAATGTATGGTGCCCTCTGGTTTCACTTGGGTCCAAAGGATAAGAGGAACTGAAGGTGTTTTGCTTCAAGTCACTTCTGGATCCAATCTGGGATTGGGCTTTTTAATGGTTAGTTGAATCCTGCTGCAATATTGAGTTTGAGAAAGATGTTCAATTGAATTTATACTGTATATGTCTAGTAATGAAACCCGGCTATGAAACTTTTTTTATTTGTGCTCGCTTATGGACTTATGTTTGAATTTTTAATTGGCAAGAATATTATTGTTAACACTGCCGAAGGTTTTTTTTTAAAAAAAGGGGGGGGGGGGGTAGAGACTTGAAAAAGACTTTATTTAGTAGTTTGATTCTGTGATTATTCATGTTGATTGGAGAATATCTGTCCCCTATTTTATGCCTTGCCTCAATCCGGATGTTCTACTTGAAGAAATGACTGGATCCCTGCATGGGGATCCATGTTGTTGTTAAAGGTCCTGAAATGAAGCCTTGTCAAGCCATCATTTCAGTATGACCCTTCTCTACTCTTCGAAATGCTGAAGGCTGAAAGAGACTCCTGTAAAAGTTCCTGGGGTGCCTGGAGGAAGGGATGCCAACCCAAGACCTGAAAGTTCCAGTGGACAAGAGAGAGAGCAATCTGAGGTGCCAGCCTGAAGACCTGAAGTGACCTAACTTGAAGGATGACTTATTTGTTTCTTTGTAGCATCAGTTCCAGTTTGTCCGTGGATGTCAAGTTCTGTCCTTACCAAGAGGCAAGCTCTTATGGGGTGGTAGATTTCTCCTGGTTATATTGGAAGCTACAGAATCCTCAAAGGTGTTTGAAAATTTAGGAAATGAACTTGAGGACTGAAATAATGTGGACTTTATACAGTATGGACGTTTTTGGACATTTGCAAGGCTCAATACAAGAGAGACCTTTCTGTTCTGTTCTATTTTGCTGAATATTACTTTATGAACTTAAGGACTGTCATGTTCTCCTTGGTTCCTTATTTCTCATGAACATTTGCTATACAGTTGAGATGACAGTTGAAACGGCCCTTATTTATGTATCATTATTTTGTCAAATGTAATTTGAATGTGTCTATTGCTTTTATAGTTATATACATACTTATAATGCATTTATGGGAAAGCGGTCTAGGATGATGATGGAGAAATGATTTACAAATTGTCACGTTGTGACAAAAGAGAGGTTGTTGAAGGGATGTGTCTCTTAAACATTGGCTTAAGTTTGTCCTGTGCTATAACTTAATTAAGGCCCCTTTTACAACTTCAAAGTCATGCAATTTTGCTGCGATTTTGCAGCAATTTTGATGCAACTTGAAGCAATGCCTGTGTAATCCTGAGGTCTATGGACCTCAAGTGGCATCAAAGTCGGACCAAAGTAGTGCAGGACTACTTTGAAATCACTGCGACTTGAAGTTGCACAGATATGAATGGTACTCATGTGGTACGACTTGTCATGCGACTTTGCAGTTCCAAGTCACAGGACAAGTTGCACAAATGTGAAAGGGGCCTTAGAGTGCTTCTTTTAGTTGACAAGTTTTAATATGTGGCAACATTGTTAAGATAGAAAAGATGATGCAGAACGTGAGAAAGATAACTATAGACGGTTTGGCGAAATGCCCAGAAATTGTTTACAAAATATGAACATAAGTACTGATAAATATGTCTAGGACATATTTGGAACTAACTAAGATTGTACAATAATACAAACATATATACTTTAACCACTTCCTTACTGGGCACTTAAAACCCCCTCCTGCCCAGACCAATTTTAGGCTTTCAGTGCTGTCTCATTTTGAATGACAATTGCACGGTCGTGCGACGCTGTACCCAAACAACATTTTTATAATTTTTTTCCCACAAATAGAGCTTTCTTTTGGTGGTATTTGATCACCTCTGCTATTTTTTTTTTTTGTGCTATAAACAAACAAAGAGCGACCATTTTGAAAAAATAACAATATTTTTTACTTTTTTGCTATAATAAATATCCCAAAAAAAATTAATAAAAAAAAAAATTATTCATCAGTTTTGGCCGATATATATTCTTCTACATATTTTTGGTAAAAAAAAAAGCAATCAGCATGGTTTGCGCAAAAGTAATCGTGTCTACAAACTGTGTGAATTGATTTATGGTGTTTTTACTATTTTTTTTTGTTTACTAGTAATGGCGGCGATCTGCAATTTTTATCGGGACTGCGATATTGCAGCGGGCATGTCGGACATTTTTCTGACACAATTTTGGGACCAATGACATTTATACAGCGATCAGAAATTTAAATGTCCACTGATTACTGTATAAATGTCATTGGCAGTGAAGGGGTTAACCTGAAGGGGGCAGTGAAGGGGTTAACTGTGTTCCCTGGGTGTGTTCTAACTGTGTGGGGGCTGGGCAGTGACAGGGACCAGCAGATCTGTCATGTCCCGTTCACAGAACGGAGAACCGCCTTGTTTACATCGGCGGTTCCTCGTTCTGCAGCTGCTAATGGTGATCGGCGGGTCTCGGGCGGACATCGAGTCCGCCCGACCCACGGGCACGCCCACGCAGCATGCGGCGGCCATGAGAGCGTGCCGCCGCAGGCTGCGAGTGCATGCGGGGAGCATGCACAAAGGAGGACGATGTCCTCTGGGCATTTCAGAGCCACGCTGTAGCTGTCTTTTGGCTATAGCGCAGATCTGAACTGGTTAAGAAAATGTGTATTAATTACTAACAGGTGTTATTGAGGGTGACAAGAATATGTATATTAACAATTCTATGACAGCGGGTTTGTCTTTAATGATGAAAAGCAATGGGTGGACATTTTTCTATTGGTGTAATGATGTAAATATCGCTTGCTCATATCTTGATAATATTTTGAATTTAAGATACTGAACCAGTAAATAAAGATGAGTGATACAATATTCTGTGTCCATGTGTGGACTTTGGTGTACATTGCTCCCCACAGAGCTCTGTGTGTGAGTGTGTGTGTGTGTGTGTGTGTGTGTGTGTCTGTCTGGGAGTGAGGAACGGAGAGTGCCAGCACAGGTTAGTATAGGAGTAAAAAATAGAGAATACATACTTTATAGTAGAAAGGTACTATTAACTTGTTGTAAGTCAGGTTAGAGCACCCTCCCCATGTTGAAGGCATGTGGCCTGGTATGGTTCAGGAGGGGGGGGGGGGCGCTCGCTTGTCCCCCCCCCATCCTGAACTGCCTAGGTTGCATGCTCGGATAAGGATCCGGTATGGATTTTGGGGGGACCCCACGTGAATTTTTATAAAAATTTGGCGTGGAGTCCCCCTTAAAATCTATGCCAGACCCAAAGGGCCTGGTATGGATTTTGGTGGGGGGGGGGGTGGCTTTTTTTTCTTAATTCTGTCATAGGGTTCCCCTTAACCACTTCAGTACACTGTGTTATATATACTACACTGACTGTACTATTTATTCTCCACTGTATTATATATATACTAGAATGGCTGCATTATATACTCTGAACTTCAATACAGTATATATACTATACGGACTGCACTATATACTCTGAACTGATATATATATATATATATATATATATATATATATATATATATATATATTATGTGGACTGCACTATATACTCTGAACTGCAATATATATTTATACTCTGAACTGCAATATGTATAATATATGGACTGCACTATATACTCTGAACTGTATTATACTGTATATGCTATGGCATCTGGACTATATTAAATTGTAATTACATGCCCCAGTCAAACAGGTGCAGAAAAATTGGGCCTTGGGTGTTGGCGGTGCCAGAACACTGTGACCCCTCACAGTTACTCTTGTTGGGCGCAGGAACAAGCCCTGCTGTAAACAATTATTTTAAAAATTGAAAGTACGGGGCGTGGCCAGCAGCAGCATGTGAAGAAGATGATCCTTCATCGATCCTTCCCCAGTAATCTGAGCGGCTACCAACCGACCCACATTATCTGCTACAGGTCCCTGGATCATCCCGGCACCTTTCTTGTGATGCCCGAGCCAATTGATGACCTACAAGGGGGAAAAAGAAGCTGTGATTGCGGCGGCCCTGGAGATCCAAGATGACGCTGACCCACCTCAGCCCCAGCATGCTCCGCGCTCCACAGACAGGCAGAAAGACACAGGGGATAAGTCACTGAAGTCTGCTAAAACACAGGGGAAGGAGCAGCCTGGAAATATCCAGTATTATGCCCAGAAACTGTCTAGTGCAGGCTGCTCCCAGCTCTCTGGAACCCCGGCTGCCCTGCGCACACCAGAACCCCCTGAGCAAGAGATCCATGAGGCCCTGGATGACACTATGCCTCTGGCAACCTCTCCGGTCCCTACACAGGATACTTTTGATATTCCTACAGAAGACACTGCACAACCCACATTGAGTGATATATTACATGCTGTACATAAATGCACTGCTACAGTGGTTGATCTCAAAGAGCAGTTTGGGGGCCTTAAAGAGACAGCTTCACTCCTCCGCCATGACCTCCAATAAATCTGTGAGTGGACCACCGCAGCAGAAGGTTAGATGAGTGATCTGGAGGATTAATTACCCCTCATAATACGTGATTCCAGGATGGCCGCTCAACAAGTCATACAGGCCAATAACAAAACTGAAGACATCGAAAATCGTTTGAGGCGCAATAATATCAGGATAATCGGCCTCCCAGAGAGGATCGAGGGCCGGGATCCTACAGAATTTGTAGAACAGTGGCTGCAGGAATTGTTTGGCAAAGAGGCATTCACCTCATTATTTGCGGTGGAAAGAGCGCATCGCACTCCTCCCCGCCCCCACCCTCCGGGCAACCCAAGGATCATGAAATCCTTCTCCGCCTGGCCCGTGAGTAGGGCTCCATTCAATACAATTGAGCAAAAATATAATTTCCCCATCGACTTTTCAGCTGATATCCAGCATAAACAATCTAAATATGCAGAGAGGAGACTACAGGCCCTACAATTGAAATACGCTATGCTTTACCTGGCCAGGCTGCAGGTCACGGAGGGTGGTCAGGCGCATTTCTTTGAAACAGCCCCAGATGCGGCTGCATGGCTCGATCGATACGAACAGGGCCTACATCGCAGACGCCCAGTTGCTGAGGGTGACTGACGGACAAGCGGATCTATCCTTAGGACGGTTTAGAGCAGCTAACCTGATCCCATACTACAGTTCATCTATCTGAGGGACACTAATTCTCTTTTCAACTTAAATGCAATGGAAGCTATCATTTACCCCCTTTCCTACTGGTGCTCAGTGCCGGACTCACTACCTACAAAAGCCATATGTTGCGTGATCTGGTTTTGGCTGCAGTTGCAGTGACTGCGGTTCTTGTACCCTGTTGGCACTACAAACATTGTTTACCCGAGATTGCACGGGATACAGGAGAGGGGACCTCTCATCTTGTTTTTCGGGACAATGGCCCTTCTACCCCCTGCAAGGTTTGATTCTTTGAACTCCTGTAGTGCACTGTTGCACACAGCTATAAAGCGATGTATATCACCAGGTGCCCTCAGAGACTTCACCTTGTTTGACTTTGTATATCTCCATGGTAATGCCTACGCCATACCCCAGCAGGTCCTGCCCATGATTGGCTCCATTGGCGCGGGGACACCATTCTATGCACTCCTTCCCTATAGCTCAGGTAACAACTACCTCCCTGGTTACCTGGAATGTCAGGGGCCCACTGAAATGCACCATGATCACCTCCTGCCTTAAGAAATTTCATCCTGCCATAATAGGACTCCAGGAAACTCACTTAACGCAAGATACTGTCACATGTCTAAGATTTTCCTGGGTTGGCAGTGCATAACACTCTACACACTCCTCCTATTCCCATGGAGTAAGTGTGCTGGTGCATAAGGCCTTGGCATTTTAGGAACTGGACTCCATGATAGACCCAGTGGGTCGGTTTATTTTTCTACATTGCAAACTCTTTACTGTGACTATGATTTTAGCATATGCCTATGTCCCTCCCCCTTTGCCAGGGAGGTGTTGCAGGCATTTGCTGTTGTATCTGGCTGATAAACCTGATATACCTGTTTTACTTATGGGAGACCTAAACAGTTACCTAGATCCCCAACTTGATAGACACCCCCCTATATCTACTGTTACACCGCGGAGGGGCCCCCTGACCAGGCAATACTACTGTTTCTCAAAAACACATGGGTCCCTTTCCTGCATAGATTTGTGCCTGAGTTCACCCCACATACCTCCTATCACTACTAAAGTAGAATACTTCCCACGGGGGTCTCCGATCACTCCCCCCTGGACATCTGGATAACTACCAGGCCTCCCTCCTCTTTACCACGGGCTCTATGGAAACTGAACGCCTTTTGGCTCAAGTTGTTCCCTTCCCGGGACCGTATAATCCAACAAATTGTACAATTTTTCAGAACTCATACACAGTGTGATGATATCCTTTTGAGATGGGAGACCTTTAAGGCATTCCTTAGGGGTACCTTTATTGCTGAAATCGGAGAGGCTAAACATAATTCCTCTGCTCTTCTTGAACAGGTGGAGGGCCAGGTACGACAGCAAGAGTTGGACTATATAACGAATTCCTCTGACTCAGCGAGAGAGGCATGGATGGTGGCTCAGGATTCCTTGGACCGTCTAAAATCCTCTGCCGCTGAACGAAAACGCTTTTTTTCAAAAATTTCACTCAATGAGGACGGGGAGAAAACAGGCCGCCTGTTGGCAAAAATAACTCAATCCAAGCATAATTCTCCAGTCATCGGTGCCATACGATCTTCGAGTGATAAGATAGTAAGTGACCCGGAGCAAATTGTTTCAGAGCTCTCCTCTTTTTATACAGACCTTTATAGATCTAGAGAGGATAACTCCCTGGACTTACTAGAGGACTACTTGGCCAAGATCCCCATATCCACCCTGACAACCTCAGCCCAATGGGAACTAGATGCACCTTTTACTCTGGAGGAGCTGCAGAAGGCGGCCTGTTCCTTCCCTACCAGCAAGGCCCCTGGGGATGATGGTATTCCTATGGAGGTGTATACGACCAATGGGGAGAAGATCCTGCCCAGGCTGTTGGAGGTGTTTAACGAGTCAGCCAGGATAGGCTCCTTGCACTATCAATGTCTAGGGCTAATGTTGTTCTATTGTTGAAAGCAGGAAAGGATCTTCTTGATCCTAGTTCATATAGGCCTATATCTCTCCTACAGTGTGATGTAAAGATCCTGGCCAAAGTCTTGGCACTCAACGTTAACAAAATCATCCTATCTGTAATTCATTCAGATTAGGCTGGTTTTATGCCCCAGAAATCCACTGCCACTAACTTAAGATGATTATTTTTGAATATGCAGATGCAGGCTGATAATATGGGTCAGAGGGCACTTTTTTCGGTAGATGCCAATAAAGTCATACCTATGGGCGCTCTTGGAGAAGTTTGGTTTTGGCAAACGCTTCTATACAGCTCCCCCCAAGCAGCGATCAGGGCATCCGATCGACAATCGCTGGCCTTTGCATTGGGCTGGGGAACCAGACAGGGCTGCCCCTTATCTCCCCTGCTCTTTGATATTGCGATTGAACCCCTAGCTATCTTGGTACACCACAGCCCACAGGTCTTAGGGTTCCTTTATTGCGACCTGCATGAGAAAATCATGTTGTACGCTGATGATATGCTCTTATTCCTGGGGGACACCTCTTCCTCCCTATCCACATTCATGAACATAATACTAGAATTTGGACGCTTCTCGGGCCTCACTGTTAATTTGACAAAGTCTGCACTGATGCTACTGGACAATGCACTGGGGCAGGCTGAATCCATTCTTGGTGATGTCCCTGTGGTGACTTTGTTTAGATATCTGGGTGTCCAAATATCCCCAGTCATCACGGAATATTGTTATCGTAACATATACCCCTTGATGACAAGGTTCAGGGACAAAATTTGTATATGGAATAACCTTAAAATATACCTGGCAGGGAAAGTAAATTTAATTAAAATGATACTTATGCCCCAACTCATATACATTCTTCACAACTCCCTGGTTCCTTTGAAAACATTTAGGATTGTCAATTCCCTTTTTCAAGTGTTTCTGTGGGGAAGTCGCCCCGCTAGAATCAGACTGGAGTAGCTGCAGTTCCCAAAGCATGGCGGGGACTTAGCCCTGCCAAACCCTTGGATTAATTGCCTGGCTGCTCAGCTGCAATATCTGGTGGGCTGTATGTCTCCTAATCCAACTGGCTACTCTGCCCGTCTTCTGCTTGCGGGATCTGACGCTGACTCCATCCTGGCTGGACTGGAGGCACAAATGTTCCAGCAACCAAATAGACATAGACCCACCTTTGCCCTAATTCAAAAAAATTGGAGTAAGGCGAGACAACTACAACGGGTGGTGGGTTACACGGGATACAGCCCATTGTGGGAAAACCGTGTCTACCCAGAACTCGCTATGATCCAACAGGGGCCTAGATGGCACACTTGGGGTATCTCCCTCGTATCAGGTGTTCATAAATGAGAAACTGAAGACATTTGGGGAACTCCAACAAGCTTTCAACATACCAGACCGTATGTACTACTACTACTACCTGCAGTTGTCCTATGCGGTAAGGGCCCAGGTGAGGCCTCCAACTGGTCCTTATCTCCTACCCCCATATTTCACTTAATTCAAACATTCACCATGATGAAAGGCTTCAGATCTCATTGCTATGGCATACTGCTGACAGAATACTTGATGGCGTATCCTAATAAGGCAAAGTCACTGTGGGAGGGGGACGTAGGTACTTTGACGGAGGACCAGTGGGAGGAAGCTTTACAGGCAGTGACCCAATGCTCCCCGAATATAGTGCAGAGGGTGTCAGAACTTTATAATGTGCTGAGGGTGGACTACACCCCAGTGAAGCTCCATAAAATTGGCCGACGCCCGGACCCGTGGTGCGATAGATGTAGGCAGATGTCTGGGGACTTAGTGCACCTCCTGTGGCGGTGCCCTAAGCTGCACCGGTATTGGAGTGCGGTGATCTCCACACTTAACAGTGTATTCCAGGTGAATGCGCCCCTAAACCCTATACATTGCTTACTGGCGATACTGGAGGAGGTGATCCCTGGGGAGGCAACTAGAGTGGCCTTCTCTAGGGCTTTATTTTAGGCCAGAAAACTAATATTGTTAAATTGGAAGTCATCATCCCCCCATCTGTCAAAACGTGGATAACTCACATGGGGAACATGCTCCATCTGGAGAGGTATATTTTCCAGCACAGAGGCTGTCTCAACAAATTTGGGAAACTATGGGCCCCTTGGCTTGATGTCCCGGGGTTGTCACCCAGGGAACTTGTGACAATGAGGCTATTACAAGGTCCGGCCGGTTCATAAAATGGTTTACATTGCCGATGTGGAGGTGAAAATGATTAGCTATGACATGGTATATATGCTTACAAACATATAGGATACCTGACATGTATATTGAGGATAATGGTGTGGAGAATAAAGCAACAAACAAAACAGGATATACATATGGATATTGTAATTATCTATTAAAATGGTGAAGAGGAAGAAAGCACAGAATGATACTGTAGTGTCTATTACTCAATGTGAATGTACCTGGTGATGTAATGTTGAACCTCTTATTTTTTTCAATAAAACCTTTTCTTTTTTTTTTAAATATATTTATTACTTTTTAACAAAGTGCAAAATACAAAAGTCAGCGGTATCAAGAAAACAGAGATGAAACATAGCAGTACAGATTAATGGGCCTTACTGACATATTGGGGCAACCGTTAGGTAGAATAAAGCAACTGTAAGGCAACGGTGCGGTGTACTTGATTTGGAAGTAGAAGAGGAGGTTTGGATTGAAACCATTTTACCATCAGTAAACACATGTTATGATTAGGGCTTTGACTTACAAAGTTAATTGGTTTCCTAAAGATATAGTAAGTCAGAGGGCCATAATCATGCCTATTTGACAGAAGGTCAGGGGACGAGGAGGGGGTCCAGCGCGATCTCATACTCAAAAGGATAAGAGCCGAACGGCTGGTATAAAGAATTGGCGTTGCAATACGGGGATAAAGCGGTCTTGCTGGTTTAAGAATGAAGTGTGGTGGTTGGGAGATCCCCTTGATGCGCAAGGGAGGTGTAACTCGTGGAATGCCAGGGGGCTAGAGGGGTAAGTATTTTGAGTTTTCCCAAAGTGCCCATGAGGTCCGCCTTCAGATACCAGTCGGTGTATCGAAAGGGTACCATATAGCGTTGAATTTCCTCGGGGGGGAAGAGGGAACGCGTAGTTCCCCTAGAGGGTTGGTGGTGTGAAGTAAGAATTTGGTCGTTCTGGCGAAATAGGGGCATAACGTTGCGGTTAAGAAATATGGTCGGCAAGCCGAGAATAGGAAAACTCATACTCTAGCGCGACCTGGGGGAGGAGCAGGGGACTGGAAGACAGTTTATCCGTACTAATACCGGGAGACTGAATGATATAGAAATCCTTTGGTTA